>JASDQU010739889.1:135136-146828 GCA_032191745.1 Picea mariana
GCATTGAAGGAGGAGTGAGGGGTTAGAGTTTAACTTTGCTGGAAGATGCGTTGGAAACCTTCTGCCCCTGTTGGATGTAGGACAGATTGTCGCCAATTTATTCCTTCAGATGTATGACCTGCTGCCATCCAGTCTGCACAATTGTCTTTTATTTGACATGTTTTTTTATTAATCTTCTTTCCCTGGGATCATATTTAAATTAAAACCATTGATTTTTCTATGTTTGAACTTTGAACCTTAGGAACAAAATGATTCATCTCCTTTATAATTTTTATAGTTGTTGTTTGTGCCACCTGTGTGATTGTTGTCAGTGCCTTCATTGCCACTGCTCATGTGATTTGTTACCTCACAGTTCAATTCCTCTACCTTCCTTTGATTTCTCTTCTCACGTGACACAATTTCTTGCCACATTCCTTGTGTTCATGTTCCAACGTTGAAGTAATTTTCATTGTATCTCTGCAAATGCCTTGGTGGCATTCTTTGAACCTCACAGAGGCCTCTCGACTTGGCTTTGATACCATATAGAGTTTGTACATAACTCATGTAGAAAGGCTGTAGAGTGAGAAGAAATAATTGATATATTGATCAATGTGTAATAATGAATACATCATATGTGATATGTCTAATGTGAGAGATGTAAGTTGGTGCCAACCATCATTCACTAACCATAAAGTTATGTTACCAAGGTAAAACCACTTTAGTCACTTTACTTTATTAATCTCTTAACACAAATGTATCAATCTATGTTATATCACACAATGATATGACCATTATAATATATTAACTCTACGATAAACTCCTATATTTTAGTCTCCAATCGGCTCTCTCATCTAGTACCCTGCTTTGGAGAGTTGTCTATTCATTACAACCTTCTTCTTCTATCTTTGATTGCACTGGCTTTAACCTTTCCTCCCAAACCATCCTTTCTTTTGCAGGATCCAGGGCTTGAATTTTAACCCATTTCTTTATTTTGCTTGGAGTTGAACTCTTAAGCAACACAATCTCTTCACTTTGACTGCATTGAGACACTGAAAGGGGCACAATTGTGCTCATGCACTTGAAGCAAACCGTCATGGCCACATGCCAAAACCTGCAAAAACACAACCTTGCACTGCTCTAGAGGCACTTGGGCATGCTGCTCGATCTTGATGCAGCCTCCTTGCTTGCCCATGCCGGCAGCATGATATTCTCTTCATGCTGGTGAAACCCTACAAGGATTTGGCGCAGGAGCTTTGTGGGTGTGAGGGAGCCAACAGCCTCTACTCTTTTCTCCATCCTTCAAATTGAAGCCTATTTTCTAATCAAATTCAACTTGACCAACGAATTGATACAATCATTCTATTTTTAGCTATAACAACTTCATAAATATTATGAAGGGAATAAGGCTTGACACTTGATAGAGATGCAATTATTTGTATATACTGTAGAGTGATTAATATATAAATATTCTATTTATGTAATAGATACATAATGGATATTAGTTGCGCCCTTTTATCTTGACCCACCTTTGGATCCACAAACATGGATTAATTTTTTAACTTTTTCTTTTGAAAATGCATTATATGTTTTATCGAAGAACAATAAAGAGTACATTGAGATTTATGGATGATTGATTCGGGGTGTGATCATGCAGACTACACCTCCCTTCATAGGTAAAGAGAGCTAACATTTAYGCCTTGGCCCCAATCTCAAAGAGTGTACATCTTTTCTGCAAATGCCATGTGTAGCTAAAATCTGTGCTGCCAATTCAGTTSTAAAAGCTATGATATCACCTAGATGAAAGCAGGTCGTATCTTATTAAAATTTGCACAKCATCTTTTCCATAAGAAAGAAATGTGTGCYAATTTGATGGCATTCCAGACACTTCTCCCAAACTGTTTCCATCCATCCGTCTTTGAAAGTGACCCCTTTCCAAAARTACATGTTATAGTCATTTCTGGATTTCAAAAATAATAACCTGAACCTGTGATTGCATTTGATTGGGTAGCCTTACAGTCAAGCTCTGACAAGCTGGTGCACAATTTTTTTGAGAAACTGATTTGTGTTGGATACATTCCTAGTAATAAGCTAGGTTTCCAGAACCTTCAATACACATGAAATTCTGGGTTTCAGAATTGCATCAAGGATTGGTCAAAAATTATATCTGGAAAATGTGGCCAAACTTAGCATCTGGTGCTGAAACCGGAAGGAATGCATACTACTTGTTAAATAGAGCTTGTTTTTAAGTGTATTTTAATGATGATGCAATTGAGCTATCAACCTCTCCTATAATGTGATCCTTGCTGAAAAAATGCCCTTTAGAACTCAATGGTGTATAACTTCACCTTTAGAAGGTATCTCTTAATGTTGAAGGTCACTATGAGTTAGCTTAAATAGGAGTAAAGGGCCTCCATGATTGATTATCATTTATGGGTTGGTAGATTCAAGTTGGAGGCATAATTGGGTTTGAATATTGCTGCTTGAGATGGAATATCCATGATGAAATGGATTTCAAAACAAATCACACCATTGAAAAGCACGGGAAGTTGCAATGGAATGGTTTGTAATATCTATCAGTTGTTTTAAATATTTTTAGTACCATCTCTTAGCGTTTTTGACTTTGGTAATTTGTGTTGAAGTTTGAGTAGCTTCGGAAGATATTCTTATTGTTTCAATATTGTATTAGACCAAGTCAAAACCCTAAAGAATAATATTATGTTATATTTGTAAAGTCGACCCTATTGTGCCTTTGTAAAAGTCAACTGTAAATTAGAAAGGATAAAGTGTACAAGTCGTACCTGACCTAATTCTGGGTGGCACAACTTGTATTTATAAGAGGTTAGGTGCCTCACTTGAAGAACACACAACACAAGCTCTCCCACACAAGGAAAAGTGCGCAAGTTTGAGGAGGAGATGCAACTACAGAGGAAGGGTGTTCTGGTAAAGGTTTTGGTTATCTTTTGGAGGACTATCTTCGTCTAGTGGTGTGCTACCATATTCTGGTTAGGGTTTTTGGTCTATCTTCTAATTATCTTCTGTTTGGTGAGATCTCTCTTGAGAGAGACATTGTACTTGTTGACGAATCTATTTTGAAGAAGCTCTGTTGGGTTTTCTTTCCCATGAGGATTTCCCAGGATAAATCTTGTGTATACTGTGGATGTCTTTCTTTCAGTGATCCTTATGCATGCAGTTATTGTTCTAATAGATTAAAGTTAAAGAATACTCAATACACTTAACTGCTTAAGAGGAATTTTAACATGGTATCAGAGTGGGCTTGAAAGAAGCCATTTTCACAGTCTAGGAGGACTCGCTGGGGAAATCAAGACCATAGGAAGACTATCCTAATCGTATCGCATCTTTCCTTGGGTTTAGATTCTCAGTTTGACGAAGATTTGAAAACTGTAGTTTGTGTTGCAACTACAACAACTGTCGACAACTGCATAAAACCCTAGAAGGTGATTTCTCCCACTTTCCAGAGGACGCTAGTCAAAGTAAAGCTATCAAGGAGCTCGCCAAAGGAGGGCGCATCTTTCCCTCATAGCAGAATTCCAAAATTCTCATTTTTGAAAAATTAGGGTTTTCTCATAAACCCTAGATCAAGATGTCTTAGCAACTGCAGATTGAAGTTGGAGTAGTTCACCTGATCATAGTACACTCTCTGGTAAGTTCAAACCTTCTCTTTGAAAAGTTCTCATTTCTCTTATTGTATCACCATTCAAGGACAAGATGGCACCCAATACCAAGCTTGATGAGAAGCTTTAGGGTGATGACAACTTCCGAGCATGGAAGTATAGAGTAATGCTCATTCTAGAAGAGGATGATCTAGAAGATTTCGTCATAGAAGAAGTTCCAGAACCAGACGAAGACGAGGCCAAGGCAAAGCACAAAAAAGAACCTAGTTAAGGAAAAGAGAATCATTGCTAAATCTATCAAGGATCATTTGATCGCTCATTTCTCATCATTGACAACTCCCAAGCAAATGTTTGATGCCTTATCCCGATTGTATGAAGGCAAGAATATCAACCGGAAGATGACCTTGAGGACACAACTCAAGAATGTAAAGATGCAGAGTTCAAAAACTATTCAATCCTACTTCACAAGGGTGTCTCAAATCAAAGAACAGCTTGAAGCCATTGGAGACACAATCGAAGAGGCTGAATTAGCAATAACTAGCTTGAATGGTCTCCCCAGATCTTGGGAATCATTCATTCAGGGAATATGTTCAAGAAGAAGGCAAACAAGGTTTAGCAGACTATGGGAGGATTGCACTCTGGAAGAAAGGATTGCACTTTGGAAGAAGCTAGATTGGCAGCAAGAGAAGAGAAACTAGGTGATGAGGAAAATCAAGCTCTAGCAACTCATACAAGAAAAGGAAAAAACAAGAAGGAAGTTCATTCACACAAGAATCCTCATGGATTACAAAAGACACACAAGTTTAAGAAGGATTTCTCAAATTACAGATGCTACATCTGTCAGAAGATGGAACACATTGCAATAAACTGTCCCAACTCTAAAGGTCAAGTTAGAAAAGGAAAGTATAAAAGACATCATGCTCATGTCGCAGAAGATTATGAACCTAATCAGGAAAGAGCCAAAGAAGATGACTCAAGCAAAGAATATGTATTGATATCAACTCTTACTCATGGAAGTGACACATGGCTTATTGACAGTGGTGCTTCTAAGCACATGACAGGTTACAAGGATTCTTTCTTAGAATTAGTTTAGAAGGATTCACCTCACAAGGTGAAGCTCGATGATGACTATCAATATCCCATTAAAGGAGTAGGAAAAACATCTGACAGATTGGATTCCAAAAAACTATGAAGATGAAGGATGTTTTGTATGCACCTGCTTTGAAGAAGAATCTCCTTTCTATCTCAGCTTTGGATGATAAAGGATTTAGAGTTGCTTTCATTAATGGTGAAGTTCTCATGTGGCCAAAAGGAAAGTCTATTGATGATGTTGTGATTATTGGTGTTCAAGAAGGAGGTTTTTACAAATTGAAGGGACATTCAAACTCAGCATTAGTACACTATACAGTTACTCCAAGTGAGCTATGGCATAGAAGATTTTCTCACATACATTACAAAGCACTACCAATCGTGAGCAAGATGGTGACAGGTTTACCAGAAATCCAAGTGAATCATGAAGGCATATGCAAGGGATGCGCACAAGGCAAGCATGTGAAGAAACCATTTCCAAGCAGTGATAGCAAAGCCAAAGGAGCCTTGGATATCATACATTCAGACGTGTGTGGACTGATGTCAACCACCTCACTTAGCGGGTATGTATACTATGCTTCATTTATTGATGATTTCTCACGTAAAACTTGGATTTAATTTTTGAAAGTTAAAAGTGAAGTATTCAACAAGTTCAAAGAATTCAAGGCACTTGTTGAAAACCTATCTGAAAAGAAGATAAAGATATTAAGGTCCGATAATGGAGGAGAATTCACATTAGATGAATTCAAGGCATTCTACAAAGAAGTTGGGATTAAGAGGGAGCTCTCTACTCCCTACAATCCTCAGCAAAATGGTGTGGCAGAAAGAAAGAACCGTGCAATCATGGAAGCAGTAAAGGCCATGATTCGTGATCAAGACTTACAGATGCATCTGCGGGCAGAAGTAGCTAGAACTGCAGTATATGTGCAGAACAAAAGTCCCCACAGTGTACTTGGGAACAAGACACTAGAAGAAATGTTTACAGGTGAAAAGCCAGAGGTTAGCCACCTGAGGATATTTGTCTGTCCAATATATGTGCATGTCCCCAAGGACAAGAGATTGAAGTTGGATCCTTTAGGCAAGAAGGGTATATTTGTTGGATATAGTGAGATATCGAAGGCATATAGAGTCTACATCCCTGGTCATTGGCAGATTGAGACTAGTAGATATGTCACCTTCGATGAGGATGCAACTTTCAGTAGATCGAGACAAAATCATTTAGATGAGATTCATGATGAGTAACCTAAAGCTCCCAGAGTTACAGATACAAACACAGGCGATGATGTTGTACCGGAAAATCATGATACGAAAGAACCACAAAGACTTGTAGATTCATCCCGAGAGATGAATACTAAGAAGAGAAGACTAGCTTGGGCTCGATAAATTATTCAGGATGCAGAGAAGTATGGTGCTTCAGATGGATCCTTTTGAGAAAGCAAGAGACCACGACCATACTCTAGTTACGTGGCATTGTTAAGTGACATTATTGATGTTGAGCCTACCGGTTATGAAGAGGCTGCAGAGAAGAAAGAATGGAAGGATGCCATGGTTGAAGAGTACCAGTCCATTGTAAAGAATGATGTTTGGGATGTGGTTCCAACTTCCAAGAAAGAAAGAGAAGACAGTGGTAGGTTCCAAGTGGATTTACAAGACGAAGCATTCAACAGATGGCAGTGTCGAGAAGTACAAG
The DNA here is from genome assembly GCA_032191745.1 of Picea mariana. Taxonomy (NCBI): domain Eukaryota; kingdom Viridiplantae; phylum Streptophyta; class Pinopsida; order Pinales; family Pinaceae; genus Picea; species Picea mariana. Next base: position 141,527 of record JASDQU010739889.1, read on the forward strand.
GCAAGGTTCGTGGCGCGTGGTTTCTCCCATAAAGAAGGAATAGATTATGAGGAGACATTTGCTCCTGTGGCGAGATACACTTCAATTAGAGCTATACTTGCGATAACTGCAGTGATGAAGTGGAAGGTACACCAGATGGACGTGAAGAAAGCTTTTCTAAACAGTGTAATAGAAGAGGAAGTGTATGTGGAGCAACCATAAGGTTTTTAGACACATGACAATCAGACACGTGTGCAGATTGAAGAAATCCTTGTATGGATTAAAGCAAGCACCCAGAGCATGGTACAATGGAATTGACAGCTTCCTGATAAGCTTGGGATTTACCAAGAGTAAAGCAGATTCCAACTTGTACTTCAAGGTTGTCAATGGTGGACCAATGATATTACTATTGTATGTGGATGACTTGTTTCTAACAGGAGACGAGAAGCTTATCACTGAAAGTAAGCTTGCTACAAAGTTAGAGATGAAAGACCTGGGTATGATGCATTACTTCTTAGGTCTAGAGGTATGGCAGAGATCGAGTGAGATTTTCCTTAACCAAGGAAAATATGCTATAGAGATTTTGAAAAGATTCAAAATGATGGATTGTAAGGCCATGCCGACACCCATGGTGACAAATCTGAAGTTATTGAGTGATACATCTTCAGAGATAGTGGATGTCACCATGCATAGACAGATGATTGGTTCGTTGATGTACTTAACGAACACGAGGCCAGATATATGTTTTGTGGTGAACACATTGAGTCAGTATATGGTGGAGCCGAGAGGTGTTCACTTGATTGCAACAAAACATGTGATGAGGTACCTGAAAGGTACAATTGATTATGGACTCAGATATGCTTCACATCGTGAGATAAGCCTGCAAGGCTTTACTGATCCAGATTGGGCCAGTAGTGTTGCAGACCGGAAGAGTACATCTAGATGTTGCTTCAGTATGGGATCAACTATGATCTCATGGTTTAGCAGGAAGCGGACTAGTGTGGTGCTCAGTACGACTGAGGCAGAGTACATATTAGCATGTTCAGCTAGCAGCGAAGCAATGTGGCTTCGAAAGCTGTTTACACAATTGTTTGATCTCGAGTTAGAGGTGACTTGTATCTGGTGTGACAACCAAAGTTGTGTGAGGTTGTCAGAGAACCCATTGTTTCACGACATGTCCAAGCATATCGAGATCAGGTGCCATTACATTAGAGATATGGTACGAAAGGGAGCAGTGAAGCTCCATTATGTCGCTACAAATGAGAAGATAGCAGACGTGTTGACCAAGCCTCTGTTGAGAGTGAAGTTTGTGTACTTCAGAGACAAGCTTGGTGTGGTCCAGAAGGACTTCCCTAGTAAGAGGGAGTGATGAGTTACAATTGCGATTCTAGGGCAACAACATCAACATGTGACAGTGGCAGTGGGTAGTCATTCACGGGCACGTTACTAACTATGGCACCGGTCAGCATGACCTTGCACAAGGTCAACAGATGCCAAGCCTTCGGGGCTGGCAAGTTACCCAACTTTTCAAGTTGGTGGGCCAACTTGTGTGGTTGGAGGTGTTTCCTAGCCTTGGGCTAGATGGGTAGTGTGTGTGCACTACATCGCCTATTCCTTGTGATTAGATGCCTGGTCACTGTGGACCGGTTGCCTGGTGTGCCAATCAGAGGTTACTAGTTCTTTATGAACTAGATGTCAGATTCTGTATGAGCTGACGAGTTACTAGTTCTTTATGAACTAGATACAAGTTTTTGTGTGAGCTGGCGAGTTACTAGTTCTGTATGAACTAGATGCCAGATGTGTGAGCTGGCGAGTTACTAGTTTTGTATGAACTAGATGCTAGATTTTGTGTGAGCTGGCGAGTTACTAGTTCTTTATGAACTAGATGCCAGATTCTGTGTGAGCTGGCAAGTTAAAGCCCCATGATGACATAAAGCCCGGATGAATGATGAGACCCTGGATTCATGATGTGGTTACAAAACTTCTTCAATATAGATTCGTGGAAAGTCAACAAGTCAATGGTCAAGTGTACAAAAGTGCAGAAGCAGTCGTGACGATCGTGCCAGAAGAATACCTTCCTTGCTAAGAGGGAGTGTCGAAGTTTGGGTAGCTTCGAAAGATATTCTGATTGTATTAGACCAAGTCAAAACCTTAAAGAATAATATTATGTTATATTTGTAAAGTCGGCCCTATTGTGCCTTTGTAAAAGTCAATTGTAAATTAGAAAGGATAAAGTGTACAAGTCGGCCCTGACCTAATTCTGGGTGGCATAACTTATATTTATAAGAGGCTAGGCGCCTCACTTGAAGAACACACAACACAATCTCTCTCACACAAGGAAAAGTTCGCAAGTTTGAGGAGGAGACGCAACTACAGAGGAAGGGTGTTTTGGTAAAGGTTTTGGTTATCTCTTGGAGGACTATCTTGGTCTAGTGGTGCGCTACCCTATTTTGGTTAGGGTTTCTGGTCTATCTTCTAATTATCTTCTGTTTGGTGAGATCTCTCTTGAGAGAGACATTGTACTTGTTGAGGAATCTATATTGAAGAAGCTTTGTTGGGTTTTCTCCCCCACAAGGGTTTCCCAGGATAAATCTTGTGTATACTGTGGATGTCTTTCTTTCAGTGATCCTTATGCATGCAGTTATTGTTCTAATAGATTAAAGTTAAGAATACTCGATACACTTAACTGCTTAAGAGAAATTTTAACAATTTGGAGCTTAGAAATGATGTTTTGAACATATGTAGGAGTAAAGTAGTAACCTGAGTTAGGATGAGCTAGACCTTGCATTTGTAACTAGTGAAGCTCCTCCATGATTGATTATCATTTATAGTTTGGTAGATTCAAGTAGGAGGTATAATTGATAATTGGGTTTGAAATTTGAATATGGGTGCTTGAGAAGAAATATACATAATGGAATAGAATTCATGATAAACTACACCATTGAAAAGTGCAAGAAGTTCCAATGGAATGGTTTCTATCGGTGGTTTCAGAAATTTGTAGTATCATTTCTTATTGTTTTTGACCTTGGTAATTTGGAGTTTGGAAATGACGTTTTGATTCTTGAACATAGCTAGGAGTAAACTAGTAACTCGAGGTAGATCAAGGTAGATCTTGCATTGATAGTTAGTTAGGGACACATGCACAAACAACCAAAACATCCAGGTCAAAGGTATGTTATTAGAGATGACGGCTCATGAGAGGGCCATTTCTAAGAAAAAGCCCATCCAAAATAGAAACAGCACAAGAAAGGTCATTTCTGGCACCCACTTACCATTTGTTGAGAAACAACCTATATTTCGTGTGGCTGTTTCTTGCAGGTTTCTGGCCCTGGTAGAAACAACAAAGAAAAAAGGGCCAAAAACACAAAAAGACAACAAAGAAAAAGACACAGTTAAAAAAAATGCAAAATTCAGGAAACATTAGGAGATAAGATCAGTTTATTAATGTCCAGCGAATGAACATTAAAAGGTCAATGCAACTGCTAAGTACATCTGTGTCAATACGAAGTGGAGCTGCAAGGGAAACTCTTATGAAAGCAAGACGAAAGAAGATCTGATTTAAGATCTAAAGCCTAACCATATAAAACTGTAATGCTGATATAGGAATCATCTCAGTGATGAGAATACACAACTCTAGAGACAAGTGATGTTTTCAGAAAAAAACTAGAAACTGATTTTTATTGCATTATGATTCTACTTGATACAAATTTATGGATTTTGGTTAATAAACCTTAGAATCCTCTACTTCCTGTAATGATTTGACATATCATTGTAGGTTTGCTGGCTTCACGGGATTCCATGTGTTTTTTTTCTGTTAACATTGACCTCTGAAACTCCAAAATGTTTGTTCTTTGACATGCTGATGATGGAAACAAGTATTGTTGCCTCACTCTGACACATACCTTTGAAACAGATCTGTTGCATGACATGCTGATGATGGAAACAAGTATTGTTGCCTCACTCCGACACATACCTTTGAAACATATCTGTTGCATGATATGTTGATGATGGAAACAAGTATTGTTGCCTCACTCCGACACATACCTTTGAAACATATCTGTTGCATGACATGCCTTTTTTTATATCCCTGTCACATTGATAGAGTATTTATGAGGTCGTGCTTTGAAAAACTACTTTGAAGTTTCCTTGGACAAGTGTAGGCACTCTCCATGTGTACCCCAGTCATTTGTAATAATTGGTAAATTGCTTGTTCATCAAGCAATTTTTTGAAAATATAAATTAAATCCCGTTTACAACAGGAAGAAAATGTAGATTGTACTCATCTACTCTCAAGGGTTCATAGAGTAATCCAGAACATGACTTTGAGTTGGTGAGGCTTAGTGCTCAAACATAACTCCATGCTTAAGGCACCTGTGTTTACACTATTGCTTGGGAGGTTTGTATAAAAAATTGATGATAACTCAAATCATTGTGGTCTTGGTGACCTAGGTCATGCTCTAAATCACCCTCATTTAAAATAGATGTTCTTAGATTGAGAGAGAGGGTGAACAATAAAGGCCATTAGCTTACCTCTACATTGCACAGAGAGAGGGAATGCTATACTTTTACAAACAATATGTTCATTAATAATAAAACATCCAATCCAAATATGAGAGGTGAGGAAATCCATGAAGGATAAATAAAATATATTGTAATATGAATAATTGTTGAGAAGAGTAACTCAGGAGGTCTTCTTCCATGTGTGGCATCCTAGCATGGCAGAGGACAATGAAACTTAGCCTAATTGATGTGTTAATCTCTTTCCTAAAGTCTACTTAGGAAAATGTCACTTAAATGTGTTATATTTTAATGTTGACTTATTGAGCATTCTTTTATAAAGTTAAAAGTGAAAATAATTTAAGTGATGGTCTTTTAATGGTCTTTTAATCTTGGCCATTCATGTCATTGTGAGGATGAGGGTTGATCTTAGCCCTTAATCATTTTGGAGATAGGGTTTTCGCTTGTTCAATGGAGAAATAGAAGTCGACTTGGTGGCCAGGTGTATTATTCACTTGAGAGAGGGCGATTTTCAAGAGAGAGAAGAAGATTGCTCAAGGGTTTGCTGGAGGAAGTTTGCAGAGAGGACGGAGGAGATTTTTTACAGGTGGATCGACTTTGTCTTAGCATTTTGTAGAGGCCGTACACTTTGTATTTGCAGAGCCGTCGTACAGTGACATAGAGCTTATGCAGGCAATCGTACAACACCATACAGGTGACGCAGAGGCTTATGCAGGAGCTTTTCAGAGCTAGGTTTGGCTTGCTAATTTTACAGAGGGCTGTACGATTTGTTGAGAGGGTTTGTACTGGGGTTTCGCTCAGTCAT
>JASDQU010739890.1:0-21094 GCA_032191745.1 Picea mariana
TCTTCTTCTTTTGCTGCAAGCTCCCATGTTGCAGTATTTTCAGTCTCCTGGCTGAAAACATCGAGCCATTCCCTTGAATGCTCGTCATTCTCTTCATCTTCTTCTAATGTCATCTTCAATGCTACAGCTTTCTCAGCTCCCTGGCTGAATGCACTGAGCCATTCCTTAGAATGCTCACTCTTTTCATTTGTTTGGGCAGCTTCCAAAGTCTGCTCCAATCCCTCCTTGACAGTCTCAGCTGACTGTTCTGTTGCTATTGCTACATCATCTTCAACACAGACTTCCGCCTCCTCCTGGGCAAATGGTAGGAATAACTCAATTCCCCCAATCATTATAAAGTTCATCTGATCAGCCTCTCAGATGGTGAAAGTTTTTAAATTGTTATCATCTTCATTCACACGGATCGAAGAACCATATGAATCTTCATCCCCTGTCAGCTCCTCTGACTAATTCCGACTCACTTCAGAATTCATGAGACCCTCAGATAGTCTCATCTACTCATCCCTACCCACCTGGCAATATGGTATGCTTCTACTACCCTCCTGGCAGTCTTCGAGATCTTGCAGTGACCTCATACCATTGCCCAGCTGGCAATATGAAATTCCCTCACTGTCCTTCTGATAGTCCGTGAGATCCCGCAATGATCTCAATCCATTTCCCTCCTGGCAAATGAGAATTTCTTCTCTTCTCTCTTGGAAGTTGTTGAGATCTTCAACTGATCCCAATACATTCTCTTCACTGAGAATTTCTCCAATTTCTGGTTCACATACCTGAACCATTTCTTCTGTGGCCTTGAGATTTTCAGCGTACCTCAGCCATTCTCTCAACAGCCTACACTGTCTTCTAGCCATCAACTCCTTGATTGGTTAGTTCATCTTTGACTTCCCCACAGGCAATTCCTGCATCTGTCTCGATCTCCTATCCTACTGCATTTGTAGTTCGAGCTTCTCTATGTCTTCTTTTAATTCATAGAGCTCTTTATCCCTTTCTTTATCCATTCCTGCAAGCTTTTCTTCCTTTCTTTTCTTCCTATGGCCTTCAATAGCCGTCTTGCTGTGTCTATCTGCCTCCCTGACAGATCTGCTGCTGTCACTCTGCATATTGAGTGTTTCCATCTTCATCTTACAGTCCTGCTGACTGTCTATGGGTCATTGCCTACCTGCAAACAAGTCCCCACAGAGTCCTCCAACGCTCTGTCTTCTTGTTGCTTCCTTTGTCTGCGATATACAAATAGAATCCAGCTCTGATACCACTTGACGCATGTATCAGAGTGCTTTCTTATCCCCTGCTTCTCCCTCTGTCTGAAGTATACAAACATAGACAAGATCTGATACCATTACTAGTGCATGTATCAGAGTGCTTTCTTATCCCCTGCTTCTCCCTCTGTCTGAAGTATACAAATAGAGACAAGCTCTGATACCATATCTGGTGCAGCCACACCCTCGGGCACATCCGCTCTCACAGGATCTTCTCCTCTCTTCGGCCCGAAGAACACCAAGGTTCTTCTATTTCCCTATCGGGAAATCTGCACCCCACAAATTCTCTTCTGCGCGATCCCCCTTTATTTACTTATCGGAAGATCGAAACTCGTGGCTTTGCAAGTTCATTGTCGATTACTGGGCTCTCGAATCCCTGAGACCCGATGCCTTAGTCAATGCTGACCTCTTCCCGTACCTATCGAGACTTCTCTTATCGCGGCTTCGCTACTCGCGATATCAACAAATGGAATTTCCAAGCTTCGAACCCCGATGTGTCGATCCTCCAATGCACATGTGGGTTGACTATTCAACAGTCCCGTTACCTTATCAGGCTTTCGGACTTCGCGGGATCGCGAATCCTGATGTCGATGATTTCGGGACCTTACTTTCCCTGAATTTCGATACTGTGCCACCTGTCCTCCACTAACTCCCTGTGGTCCCGCACCGTTACGTCACCGTCAGAATATCGCGGATCGTGATTCCAAGCGACAAGATTTCTCTATTCTCGAAAACCCTGATTCTCCGAACCCTGACTCCCTTTGGATCTCCTAACATGCATCCTCAACGATGGGAGGCTCAGGGCTCATCGGGATATCACGTCTCATGATATCGTGATTCTTGTTGCACAAATATTCATGGGACTCATGAAACTCTGAATCTCGATTTATCGATGAATGACCCCCTGTCGAGCTTCCTTGGTGGCGCTCGATTGCTGCTACGCATCCTTCTCAAATGGACGGTCCCGATTAACTCTCGGTGTTTCAAGACTTTTGGTGTCCTGATTCTTTCGACCTCAGGAACTCCGATTTCCCGATAGCCAATGTACCGACGGTTTCTTGATCTCTGCCACGTGTCCTTTGCCAACAAATGGTCCAGATCCTTGTCGAGATTTCGAGACTTGTGATGTCCCGATTTACACGACCTCGAGAATCCTGATTTCCCGAGTGCCGATATCCTAATGGCTCCACCTCTTATCAGGATTTCTCCTCCTGTTCATGAGGGCTTAACTCGCTCACAACTTCTACAGATATGATGACTATCGGTGATCCTAAACCAGATCTAATGGCTTAGATCCGTTCTCCTTCCCGACGCTCCTTCGGCTGCTCCCTGGATGTGAACACTAACGGTCCAGTTCTAATTCCAAGCCAATCTGATGGCTGCTATTGCTCCCTCCTGAGCTTCTGTGCACTTTAAACCCGTCAAAGGATTCTGAAGCTCCTGCACTCCTTTGTAGTCATAAATCTGTACGTAAAAGCACTCGCCATCCTGAGCTTCTTTGAACACTCAGACCCCTTGAGGGATTTTGTCTTTCTTTCTCCTTCTCCTGCAGATGGAGAATATAATGCCTTCCTGGCTTCCTTCTCAAGCAACCTCTTGCTGAGTCTTTCTGGGTGTTCAGCAATTCTGTGAAGATCCCTTAGTGGATTCTTCCTTCATCTCACAGAACTCAAAGAGTCCTTTTCTCTTCTGTGCCTGAATGCACAAAGCCTCAATGCCCACCTAGCAGAGAGTCCCTTTCATAGAACATTCAGCAGTTTTGTCTTCTTCTCATGTGCACCTATGCACTCGCTTAATGCCCACCTGGCAGAGCTCTCAGAATCTTCAGTGATTCTGCTTCCTTTTAACTTCCAGCAGTGTTCCTTCTTCAATGCACCACTGTGCACACGCTCAATGCCCACTTGGTAGAGCTCTATAGAATCCTCAGTGATTCTTTCTCTTCTGAACTCACAATGGATTTCTTCCACCAATGCACCGCAGTGCATATGCTCAATGCCCACCTAGCAGAGCTCTCACAGAATCCTCAGTAGAATTCTGTTTGCAACTGTGTCTTCTCCCACACAGCCTTGCCTCCAAGGTGTTCATCAACCTCAAACATCTTCTTCTCCTGAGTTGATGATTCTAGTTCATGTGCCACAACATGTATCTGTCTGACCCCACAGAGTTCAGAAGTGCTTCAGTGCACCAGTATTCAGAGTCCGCAGCACTCTGTCACACCCTCCTCGCATGAAACCTCAAAGACTCTCAACTGAAATCAAACAAACTCCCTGCAAACATACAACCACAACATACATTTACAGAATAATAGAACACTCACAGAACATTCACATAACACAGAATCAATGCAGGAAAAATTGCTTCTGTTTATATTAACAATGGAAAATGCCTGTTTGTACAAGGTGTTCTCGAGCTCTCTCTCTAGCTCTTCTCATCTTTCCATCATTACAACTCCTCAAAATGAGATATGAAAATCTCTTTTACCTGAGGGGCTCATCGAGCGCTTCCCTCTAGGTATACCTACTCTATTCAATTACAATAAATGGCTGTCTAGTCTAGCATCTGGATCTAGATCTCAGTCGATCTGGCATTAAAGCCGATCTACCTAACGCTTGCATAAAAGCACGACTTCCTCGCTCAACAGCCTAAACTCATTAAATTACATTCATTTCAAATTCAAAATGAGGGCTACGCCTCTCTTCAACCTTTGAATGCGTGCGCGCTGATGTGGCTGACTGGCTGGCTGGCTGGTGTGGAGAGATGCTCCTGCATCAAAGTCTTTTGACTTGGACATTTTATCATAACCATATGAAGCATATATTAATCAATGCCTGCAACCAATGTAATTAAATATAATTGAATTCTAGTTACCTGGAATCTAGGACAGTTACTGGTATGCAATTCAATGGCACTTCAAATGACACTTCAAACGACATTTCATCCAACACCTCATATGGTACTTCTTCCGGTACCCCTATGTTAAGTGCATTTTCACCTCTGATAATGGATAGCTTGCAATTTTGAAGTACTTTTGACAACCATAGTGGTTAATGAACAGAGGCAGAGTGCTCCATGCTTACTCATTCTTCTTGTATATGACATATAGTGTCAAAACCTATAATGAATGATAAACCGATAAGGAGTGGTCTGTTGAATAACCAATAAAGAGTGGTCTGTTAAGCATGAGTTCAGTAATGTATAACACACATGAGTTAAGCATTTAAAAATAACGTGACTATCAATGTAATAACCTATATCATGGTAATAATACAAAAATTCTTGCAAAGACTCATTTCTCCAGGAAATAATCATTTGTCAGCTCATGAACCCCTCCCCCACACTTAAGTATTGTGACACCTCACAATCAAAGGTATAGGAAACTAGTCAGTATCCCCCAATAGCCGAAGATTTATAGTATGTCAAGTGTAAAGATGAAATTTCACAAATTGGTCTAACGAGACAGTTAGGAGATGGGCCCACATATAGGATAAGAGATCTTATATATAGATAAGAAGAGGTAGGCAAGAGAGTTTCAAGATAGTCTTAGAGTCATTTCCCAATGGCAAGTTGATGAGATTCATTAACCTTAGCTTAACCACACATACTCCATGTTAGCTTTGTCTGCAAGTAATGTCGTATATCAGAACAAGTTTAGATTTATTTTTTATTTTTTTCTGATCATCATCCTCGCTAAGTAGAATGCCCCACTGCCAACAAGCCTGTTCAGTACTCTGGCGGGTTTACCTAGTCATACCACAGGTTGGTACCCACTACTAGCAAACTTGTTCAGTATCCTGACGGTTTAGCCTCTTAAACCCTCAGAGACTGGTCCTCCATATCTTAAGATTTTAATATAAGATTGTTTATGCAAGAAGATGGGGGGACAACTCTAAAAACAACTTTTCTTTCTTTTCAATTGGGATGGTATTTATGTTAGAGGATGAATTTTCATTATATTATTAGTGGTTGTCCTGATGGAATGGGTACTCAAGCAGACGTGGCCTATCTAAAGATATGATATAATCGAGCTATTTAGTGTGTAGTGGATGGTACCATTGAGAAAGAACAAAAAGGTATCTCTAGGCTCAAATCACTTTCTTCTTTTGTAATTATTATGATTTTTCCATGACTAACTACTAATGAGACCTCCCTGTTACTCTTTGATAAATACACTTGACTTACTTACTCATGTTTCTTGGAAAAACTGTATGAGAAACCTCTAGGCTTGATAGTTATGGTATCACTTCCTTATACAGTGGTGAATATTTTCAAGAGAAACTGCTATAGAATGCCTTAAAAATGATAATTTTGCAAAAACATGGCTAATTACAGTAAGTCACTATTCATTTGATGCTTTAGCAGACATAAAATTCAAGTATAACAATGTTTTGAAGAAAGATCTTGAAACTGTGTGCTCCTGGTGAAACAAATACTTGTAGAATTACCTTATTAACAAAAACTATTTACATATATACAGTAGGAATTAAAAAAAAAAAATTCAAGAACAAGGGGGAACTTCCCCATCTACTAAGGCCAATGCCATGTCAACTATCATGACCTGTAGAAAATATTCTTTGGAAATGGGCTTATGATAAAATTTAAGTCGGTGTCCATTTACCACAAAGGAGACTGGTCCATCGTCAATTGTTTTAATTTTTATAGCTCCATTGTCATACAAAATGTCTACCTCGTAAGGGCCCAACCAACGGGTGGTAAGTTTACCTTTGAAGGTTTTGAACCGAGAATCAAACAACAGGGTCCAATCACTAGGCTGGAAGTGTTTCTTTTTAATAAACTTGTCATGCCACTTGCTCCTCTGGTTTTGGACCAATATTGTCCGTTGGATGGCATCTTGCATTTCATCCAACTCATTCAACTATAGGGCTCATTGCTTCTGAGCCTCATCCAGGTTCAATCCTAATTCTACGACAATACGAAAGGTCCTTACTTGGAATTATATTGGTAAAAGTACTTGTTTCCCATACACTAGCTCATAAGGGGTATGCCTAGTGGTATTTGTCCAGGTAGTTCGGTATGCCCACAAAGCCTCTGGAAGCCTATCAACCCAATATCAGTGATGTAACTGAACAGTCTTGGTCAAGATGGCTTCTAGAACTTTGTTTGTGGATTCTACTTTACCATTGGCTTGCGAGTGGTATGGAGAATATTTACGATGTTTAATCCCATATTTCTCTGTTAGCTCTTTCATTAGCTTAGAAGTAAATTGAGTGCCTTGGTTGGTAACAATTTCACGAGGGACACTGAAGTGGGTAAATATGTCTTCATAGATGAATTCGACAACAAACTTCTTTGTGGCCCTAAATAGGGCTTTTTCATCTACCCATTTGGTGACATAGTTTGTACAAACTAAGATATAGTTCTTCCTATAGGACATGGGTGAAATTGGTCCTACAAAGTCGAGGGCCCATTTTTCAAAGGGTTCTATCATAACTTGGGCCTACAAAGAAAATTTTTCAGATGATGTAGGTCTTCCTATCCTTTGGAAACTATCACAACATCTCACATACTTGGCAACATCTTTCAAAATGCTAGGCCAATAATAACCTGAATATAACACCTTATATGTTGTACATTTGTTAGAGAAATGGCCACCACATGGTCCATCATGACAACTTCGTAGTATATCAGGTACCTCGTCCTCTCGGACACATCTATGAATAATCAAATTAGGACCTATGCGAAAAATATCATGACCAACCCAATAGTAATTAGCACTTTGTGTAATAATTTTTCGCTTTTCATGAGGTGACAAATGAGACGGTAACTTCCTAGTGGCCAAATAGTTTTCCATATCTGCAAACCATGGGGTATTGACAGAAAGGGAAAAAATATGCTCATCTGGGAAACTATCATCTACAGGGATATCATCATCCTCATTTTTTTATTCAGGAAAGAAAGTCATCTACTACATTATCCTTTCCAGGTCACTCAAACACAGTAATATTAAATTCTTGCAATAACAAGATCCACCTAGTTACTCAGCCATTAGTTATAGGTTTGTTCATGAGAAATCTAATGGTGGAATGATCAGTGTGTAAAAATACTTGATAACCTGTAATGTAATGATGAAATTTGTTAATAGCATGAACAACTTCCAAGAATTCCTTCTTAGTGACTGTGTAGTTCAACTCAACAAGGGACAAGTTCTTGCTTACAAAATAAATGACATAGGATTGCTGGTCCTCTTTCTTCCCTAATACCCCTTTGATTGCAGTGTCAGAGACATCATTGGATATATGAAATGGGAGAGTCCAATTGGGCCCTCTAAGAACTTGTGCCACAGATAGTTTGGATTTCAGGGTTTCAAGGGCAGTTTGACACTGCTCAGTCCAAACAAAATCAACATCTTTTATCAATAATCCAAACATAGGTACAACAATCTTTGTAAAATTTTCAATAAATCGCTGGTAATATATGGCATGTCCAAGAAATATTCTCACCTCTTTATGAGTCTTGGGGGGTGAAAGTCTGACAATGACCTCAATCTTTGTAGGATCGACTTTTATCCCTTCATATGAAACATGATGTCCTAGAACCACTTCTTCAGTTAACAATATTTTTCATTTTTCATGGCTTAGAGATAGGTTCATTTCTTGGCATCTGATGAGGACTTTTTCTAAGTTGTCTAAGGCTTCTTGGTAAGTGTTTCCATAGACTGTGAAGTAATCCATGTAGACCTCCACACAATCATGAATAAGATCGAGAAATATCCCTAGTACTGCTAGTTGAAAAGTGGCAGGGGCATTACACAATCCAAATGGTAAGACCCTATAGGCATAGGTACCCCAAGGACAAGTAAAGGTAGTCTTGTCCTGGTCCTCGGGTGCTATAAGAATATGATTGTACCCGCTGTACCCATCTAGAAAGGAAAAGTACTTCTTTCCAGACAAGGTATCTATAACTTGGTCAATGAAAGGAAGATGAAAGTAGTCTTTTAGAGTGGCCTTGTTGAGTTCCCAGAAATCAACACAAATTATCCATTTCCCGATCACTTTCTTTAGGACCACTACAAGTAGGGATACCCACTTACTGTTGAAGATGGGATAGATAATTCCGACATTTAACAACTTTTGGATTTCCTCCTTGACTATGTCTTTGAGTGTTGGGTTCATCCTTCTTTGGGGTTTCCTAACAAGTGTTACTTTCCCTTGGGTGTATATATGATGTTTGCATGTGTCAGGGTGTATACCCTTCATGTCAGTTTATTCCAAGGAAAATTCTCCTGATTGTTCTTTAAGGATATCTACTAACTGTTTCTGTTGGTCTATATCTAGCCCAGAGTTTATATGTAAAAATTTCCCTAGACTAATCTCGTAGGGCATAGTATAAGACATGGCAGACTCATCTATCTCAAAGATAAAAGATGTCGAAGGCAAAATGGATGGATCCAATTGTTCTTGAAATTCTTCCCCAAACATGTACTCAAATTGGGGAAAATATTGTGGAAAATACACACATGTGATAGAAGAAGTGAACTGGTTTAGCACATTTTCTAGTTGTGTGCTCCTAAAGTGCCCATGCATGGTCACTTGGCAATATGGGTTCTTCCTAGTCCTCTTTATCGTATGGGCATTCAATATACCATAGATTCTCCATAATAGGTTCAGTTGGAGGGTAAATGGTGAGCTTCTAGATAGAGAGACCATTCAAGATGGTAATTTCTTCTTCTCTACAACCAATAAATGCATTGGTTGTGGCTAGCCAAGGTCTTCCCAAAATAACGGGATGGCCTCTGGCAGGATCCTTTGAATGGATGACAAGGAAATCTATTGGGTACTCCCATGAGGCTAAAGTAACCATGAAATCATCTAAAATCCCTTTAGGTATAACCGTAGTCTTATCTGCTAATTCCAAAATGGTTGGGGTAGAACAAAGAAGAGGTTGTAACTGTAATTGTTCCAAGGTAGTAGTAGTCATAACATTAATGGAATCCCCTAGGTATATGAGAATGTTTCCGATGGAGACCTCCTTAATGGTTATGGTCACTACGGGGTTTCCTATATTCCCATACTTTTCTAGCTTTGGCTCCTCTAATATGTACTCAGAGAGTCCTCCTACCAAATGTACTGTAGGGGGGTCCTTTTGCTTCCTACTTGGCTTCTTAATACACAATTCTTTGACTACCTTACTATAGATTAGAATGTCTTTAATGGCTTGAAGCAGAGGAGTCTCGACACAAATATTTTTCAATTCATTCAAAATGTCAAATTCTGGTCGAGTGGTAGGTTTCTCGATTACCAATCGGTCTGGATAAGGAGGGACCTTCATAATTTTTGAAGGTTCATTTTGGGGAATCTTGGGTTCTTGATTCTTCGGGATAATAACATCTTCCCACCTAGTGTCATCCGTGGGTTGTTGGGTGGCTTCTTCTTCTTCTTCTTCCTGGATGACTACTAAAGGTCTCTGCCTATCTAGAACTTTTCTCGATCTTATTTGAATTTCTTGTAATGGAACAAGAGTAATGACATATGTCGGGAAGGCCTACATCTCAACATTGTTAAGAGGTTGAGGGGGCTTATTATTGGGGTTCGACACTGGCTGTGATGGTAATAGTGTCGGTCTTGGGGAGATTGCATTTTGATATTGTAGGGGTTTTTGTTGTGGGATATGAGGTAAAGGTGGTGGAACGAATCCTGGCAGAAGCTATGGAGTGTTCGATGGGAACTGAGGATAAGGATGGTTGGACATAGGAATAGGTGGAGCTTGAGGGTTTCCTGGATTGTGTCCTTTTCTCCATCGTTGTATCCAAGGATGTTGGTACTGAGTAGATCAATTTTTCCAACCTGGTGAGTTCCACTGTTGTTGTTGATAATATGGTGGAACTTGAGACTGTAGATCTGGGTATGTGGGTTGATTCCTAGGCTTCCATGACCTCCTAGGTGCATAAGAAGACTCCCCAGGGTCTCCAGTCCTATAGATGGCTAATAAACCAGGAAAGGATGGACATTTCTCAGTTGAATGGTCTTATGTATAGAAGCCACAAATAGAAATGTTATGTAATGGGCATTCCCTTGAGGAATGCTTCCTTCTGCATCTTGGGAAATATATGCCCATTGCTGCATTCTCCTCCCCCTGTTTCTTTTTGAGTTTAAGGGTGTCCAACTGGGAACCTATTGTGCTTAGGATGTCTGTCTTGAATTTTTCTAGAAGGTTCTCTATCTCTGCTCTTGTAATACCACCTGAACTAACTGGTTTTAAGCTTCTATTGTAAGGGTCCTGAACATTTTTCTTGTTTTGGCTCTACTCCTTGAGTAGTTTTTACACATTTCACATATTTCAACAAATGGTTTATGAGAAATATCACTTGATGCCATTAGGTTAAGCATCTGTAAATATTATCCACAAATTCCTTTAAGGAAAATAACCCTAATTGCATCCTCTGGGAGGTCATGGTATTTTGACTTCTGGGAGACATAACCAAATCTTTCCATATAGTCTTCAAGGGTCTCGTCTTCTAAATGTTGGACTTTAAAGATGTCATTAAGAGACTCGTTGGTCTTGCAGTTGTCTTGGTACTTCTTAAGAAAGATGTCTTTCATGGATTCCAAGACCTAATACTAGATTCTCCCAACCCCATGAACCATATTAGTGCAGAGTCTTTGAGGGTGGCAGGAAAGATTTTTAATTTCTAGGCATCTTGTATGTAGTTGTAACTCCTACACAAGATGTCAAATTCAAATAGGAAGGTGTCTAGATCTTCACTATTTTTACCATAAAAGGTAGGAAATGTTGAGAGAGGAATATTCTTCATGTTGACATTCGAAGTGGTGTCTAAAATCAGAAACTCGAAGGTAGTTTTGGTTTGGTTTCTAGTTTCTTCTTCCTCGCCATGTCTTACATTGTTATGGTCCTCTTGATCATCGATATTGGCTTGGTTTCCAAAAAGAGAGTACCTAAGAGGTTTTATATTTGAAGAGAACAAAGTTTTTGTTTGATGAAAAGGTCTTCCTACTGATTGGATGTCTAGGACTCTACTCGAGCCAGTTGAGATTATCGGTGCCAAAGTTTCTATGTCAATTTGAGAGATAATTACATTGGCTGAGCTGCCAAACAAAAGATTCACCTGTTCAGGGTCTATGATATCTTCAAAATTAGGATTTCCTGGTGGTGGTGTAAAAGAAAAAGATGTATTGTTTGGTTCTGCGGAAGGATTGATTGGTCTTGCCTACTGTCCCAATATGTTTGATGCTTCAATTTCTTGTTCTATAGTGCTCCCCGTGTTAGTCTTCTTAGAGACTATTTTAGCTCTTTGGGTTGAGTTAGCTCCTGTTTTTTGGTATCGGTATGCAGATTTTACAAGAGGAACGTTCCTTTCCCCAAAATGATCGGAAGGAACCTTAGTTGAAAGGTCTTATTTTGATTTAATGTATCTACCTTGTGGGTCTCTAGGCCTATTCATGAAAGAAGACAAAAACAAAAACAAAAAGCTACCATTTGATTCCTAGGTCTATTCATGAAAGAAAAAAAGAAAAACTACTATTGGGTTTGGGGGAACCTGCTATAGCAGATGCGCAAGTTGTTACCTTTCGTCTTAAAGTTACCCCGCCACCAAACTACTGATAAGGTCTAAGGATGATATAATTCCTAATTACTTCTTACCTTAAGAAAACTCCCCGACAACGATGCCAAAATGTTAGGTGATTTATATGTACTAAAAAAGACACTAAACTACCTGTTGATGAGCGAAAATGACCGCCCATCAATTGGAAGAACGAGTTTGGCTAGGGTTGTCTAAGAAACCCAAGACGTTTGGTATAACTCATTATGACGGGTTTAATGGCTCCGTTGGCCAATCTAAGAATCCTAAAAGAAACAAATAAAAGAAAAGAAATAAATAACTAATTACTAAATATTATATACATATATGTAAATATGCTCTGATGTGACTGTAATAGGCATATTCAAGTCAAATATAGATAACTCTCATTTATATACATTATTTACAGGCTGCAAGTTTTAGTCTAAACTTACTAAACTCGTTGTGAAAATGACTTCTTTAAAAAGAAGGTAAAGAAAACACATAAGATATTTTTTTCTGTTTTTTCTTAATTAATCTAAACTAAATAAAAAATAGAAAATAAAAATATCATGAAACAAAAGTATGTGGATGGTCAAAGCCAGACCATATATTCGAGTTTCAATGATAAACAAACGAAAAAAAGAAATAAACTAACCTGTTAGTGAGCTGATGATATGCATCCAAACATCTGTGCGATCAGAAAACATTCAACCACCTTGTCCAGGAGGAAAACCTGCAAAGAAATTTAAGTCTGTTTAGAATAAACACAGAACAATTATGTTGGCAGTTAAGTTTTAATAATAGAAAGAATGATACCAATAGTTACTGTGATCTCATGATTGCAAGTAATTGCATTAAGAAAAATCTGTTTGCAAACATGCTTGCATTAAATCTTTCAATGAAAATTAAAGGAGAAATCATGTAATTAAAACTGAATAGATGATCACATGATTAATATCTCAAGTGTTATTTATGGACACATTTATAAAGGGATTATCTCGATAACATAATAAATCATGAAGACTAAAACTATCAAAACTTATTATTATATCAAGATAAACAAAACTTAAATGAAGACACCATCCACAAGAAGCTAAAGCTGAAATGTGTATTGTTGTTCCATTAGAGTCTATAAAGCAAACGTCCATCTTCTGCGCCAGGAGAGTATGTTTTCCTTACAAAAATATTAAATATTTAAAGAGTTCCAACAAACTAAGCATCCCATTTTTTAAGATAGAATCAAATCCCAGGATGATTTGCTAATTACAAAAATAGAGGGTAATTAAAACCACTCAATATCAAATTGTATCTCTTAAAAAAGTTTGTTTATGTTCACAAAATGATCCAACGAAATGGCTAATAACCCTAGAAATACTTCATCTCATTATGTCTCCACAAGCTGCACGATATCCTGAAAGGAAAAACGAGAATAAAGAAATTTAGATATTCATTTAACCAACATTTTCCAATATTTCGAATGAGAACAGATTGGCTATAGAATCCACTGATTCTGTAGCTAGTCTTATTTTAAATAGTAGAAAACTGATTCAAACTATATTAATTAAGAACAAATCAAAAAAATCACACAAATCTTTTACCTTTAACCTGAATGCTAAATTTGGCTCATAAAACCTCAGAATTAATCACTACTTTGACACACTCAACATTTTTTATTATGACATAACCAATTCTCTTCAAGCGTTTTCCTTGCTTGTGTGCACTGACCTTGACTCTATGGTTTTCATTTTTTAATGAGTCAATCTGAGCTATGAGGGTCTTGATCTTTGCTTGAAGGGAGGGGACATCTGTGTAATACTTTTCTATCCAAAATAAACACACCTCACACCGTGGATATGGAACAGTTGATTGAGGAGACATAAGATTGTGCGTCAAAACACTTTCACTATCCACTGTGGGGTTTAGGTTGAGTTTGATAAAGGGATTCAGGAAGACAAAATGTTCATACTCAGGATCTTTAAAAACCCCAAGACTAGCATCTTGTTCCTCAGATAAAGGTTGTTCGGGCAATGCCCTTGCATGAGGTTTTTCATACAAAAGATGATGCCTAACATTTGAGAGCCCGAGAGGCTTCTCTATCAATGGTTTTTCCACCATAGGGGTTTCTACAGAAATTGTTGTACCAAAATAGAAATAAATTAAAAAATGTTTTCCTCAACCGGAACTAAACAAACTGAGAAATTTACCTCCAAAAATCAAGACATATCTCTGCAATGATTTAGTTTCTGGAGAAACTACCTGCATTGAAGGTAAAAGAGCTCATTTCGATTCTGGGTTTTCAAGGGTTTGATCTAATTCGTCACGGTCTGCTCAAAAACGTTCCCACAAAAATGTGTCTCTGGTATGCAAAACGGGATTGAACAGACAGTCACAAAGGCGACTAGAACTCATTGTGAGTATAAGGTGGATCAATAACAGAGAAAAACCCCAGCATAAAATAAAGGAGTAAGCTAGCAGTCTCCCTAGTGCGTCTAGAGTGTGAGCACAAGGGATTCCAAGCCATGAAAATCAGGTGTTTTCAGGTAATGGATTCCTTGAGGACCAAGTGATTGAAAACCTTAGCTTGTAATGATGGATCTGTGGATTCATAATGCCACTTCATATAGAGTACAGGGTACGACTGAGTTATGTTTAAATCTCATCAAATGTAAAGGGTAAAGTCAAGCTGCTAAGGTTAGGAGAGGATATTCTTTACAAGACAAAAGCATATCGAGATTCAAAACCAAAGTTGACTTACCATGAATCTTAAATGAAACACACCTAAAGTCTCTTTGTCAATCAATTCTTGGCATACAAAGTATCCAAGGTATAACTTTCAATCAGAGGACAATCTTAAAACAAGTGTTTCTTTTATGAGTTCAAAGCAAAAAGCATTCAGTAGAAGGTGTTAAAACATATTAAACCTTTCAAGACCAAGCCTTATTTCTTTTTTAAATTAAAATACAATTTTGAAATTTTAATACTTCATTCATGCTTTCAGTCACGAATGAAGTAGAAAAATGCAAAAATAAAAATATTAGGAATAATCAAAACATCATTTTTACAATTTAAAAGTCACCTTCAAATATTTACATGACGAAGTGTAGGAAACTACAGGAATTGTTTATCTGTCATTTTTAAAATCCAAAAGTCATGTATGGTTGCCAACACTACCCTCAATTAAATTGTCAACCCGGGGTAAGTAAACTTAGAGTTGTAGCAAAATATATGCCAAAGGTAAAAAGTTGGTAGGAGTATAGTCTAACTAAGGAAAGCAACTATCTAGGGCTAATCTACTCAAGCAAACCTATCTAATGAACAAACCCTACTAGGCAAAATGAAAACTAGGTAACCTAAGCACTTTTGGGCCAAGGACTGATGGATAGTTCCTAAGAAAGCAAGTAAAAACCCTATTCAAAGCAAACTAGTTCATGATAATAAGCAAAGGTAAACTACTAAGCATACTAAGCAAATGACAAAATCAAACTTCTTTAACTTGCCAACCTACATTCAATGAGAAACTACCCTATGAAATCAATGAAATAAGAAAGTAAGCAAAAAAACCTATCTAACCTATTAAAGAAAATAGACAAGTAAGCAAAGACACCTAACTAACCTACTAAAACAAAAGATCAAGTAAGCAAAAACAACTAAAGCAAATAGGCAAGTAAGCAAAGAATTCTCATTGAACAACTACCTAGCCTAAGAGGCAAGTGGACTAAATGCCTAATGCAAAACTATTTCTCTTGCGTGAAAGGAAATTTAAATGCTCAATGCAATGCATGAAAGGAAATCTATTCTATTGAAAGCAAGAAAGACTACCAACTAAACTTTTGAAAACAAGAAACTATCTCTTCTAATCTACAAAAGCAAGAAACTATCTTAATCTATGAAACACTCAAATATAATTTTGGTGGTTGTGTGGATGCCTTTGGTGGTGACGGATGATATCTCAATGACACTGGACAACAAAGGACAGTTCTAATGGTATAAGATCAATACTAATTTCAATGGAAAAATGAAAGGGGTGAAGTAAACAGTCCAATGAAAACTTAGCCATGATAAAATTAATGTTAAATACCCTGCATATTCATGTATAAACCATTAACATCATAATGAGATAATCATTATCTAACTAAGGAATTTAGTTGAATTTTAATATATGAAATGAAATTGCATGAAATAAAACTATACTATGTCTATTTTAATCATTCAAGCTATGATAAGAAAATGACTTAAAAGCAGAGATTAGATTATGCCTATTAAAAAGTAAATTGAAAATTAACCAACAACTAAACAAATGAAATCTTTCTAAAACTAAGACAAGCTAACTATGATTAAGAACTAGAATTAAATCTATCCATTCATCAAAGATCGCTGTCAAATGAAACCCAAATAGAGCTCTGTTTTATTCTAAAAACAACTCTGTTTTAAACTTGACTGTAAGATCATAAATAAAAGTGTAATATGATATCTAGATGCATATGGGGCTAGTGTAGAGACTTGCAAGTCTATTCCTAGCCTACAAAACTAATTCATGCTAACATAATCCATCACACTAACCTGCAAAAGAACAATAAAACAATTAAATCATAGCTAGCTAATTAAAACATAAAACATGCATGTACATGAAATAAAAGACAATTTAAATTATGAAATGTATAAACAACACACTGATCATCACCAGATTGTTGGTGGGCCCCCCATCAAGTCATGGTTACCCTCTAGAAGCACACCATGAACTTCAATAGGCCGAATTCACCATGAAAGTTAAAAACGTAGTTCTGGCACTATTCTGGCAATGTGAAAAATAAAAAATAGAGTACAACGAGTTTATCTCCAATATGATGGCTATTCTACTTTCTTAACAATCTAATGATCATCCTGGTAGTATTTATAGGTTTACAACCCAGGTGGTCGACCACAGGAGGGTCGAAGCACCTCTAAATTCGGCAAATTACAATAAATGTGGCCATAACTAACAAAATGGAAGAATCCAATAATTTCCCTCTTTGGACAACTAAAATCGAGTTGTCTTGAGCTTAGTAGCTAGAGGGAGCGATGAAAAACAAAACCCATGTGCTCGATTTTTCCACCACTGGCTGCCAATACCATAACCGCCAACTCGCCTTGCGTTTTTGTGTAATACTGGGTGCTGGAACGAGTGCCGGATCAAGTACTGGAACAAGTGCTGGATCAAGTGTCGGACCAAGAAACATGGTGCATTTTTCCCTGTAACAGCAGAAAAGCATGAATTAACTCTTGGAAGCATAAAAACATGATAAATTAAACTTGATTTTATCACAAAACATGAATTATACGTACCTCATGCCGATTATACCATTTTATCATAAAATTATTCAAAAATCTCCTTTGAAAGATAAAAACACATATGTACATATGGAAAAAAGTGTATAATATCGTCATGAAAATGATCATATCTTGGGCCCAACACGCACGGTGCTATGAATGACAGAACCATAATAAAAGACCCTAAGAGCCATATGTTTGTGGATGTAGCCTAGGAGGGGGTGAACCATGATATCTTATGTGTTATGTGAATGATTCATTGTTATATCTTTGTTGTTAATGATTAGATATTAGATGAATGTTTGATGAAGTAGCTAGACCTGATTATTTTACATGCATGAATAAGAAAGACGGAGTACTTAGCATAGATGGATGTCATAATAATTAAATATATATCAGAAGGTTCAATTCCAAATCCCCACTCATTCCCAGGCTGCAAGCACCTAAGCGTTTTAGCTGCCCATAGAACTACCTTAGGTGAGACTGCGCAGTGCATCCTGTGTACTGCGTTGCCTTCTAGTTTTCCAGGGGGGGGGATAGTTTTAGAGGGTTTTGTTGGAAACCATAGTAGATATGAACCTGGGTCAGCCCAATATTGGTAGCAAGAGAAAAGTAACCAGGAAATGGTTCTGTTGTCGACTAAAACTGCATGGGATTGAGTGAGAGGGATCCACGAAAGAATCGCACAGAAAATGACATACTAGAGGGGGGTTTTTAGACTGTGGAACCCAATGAAGGCAGAGATAGAAAGCTGGTTGAAAACAAAGGAGTTGGGATTTACGCAGAAAGATAACAGAAACCCGAAGTTAACACCATGCAAATATATGGACAAGTATGTATTTAGCGACCTGCATGAGGTGTTTTTTCTATTATTTCCTACATGTATTGCAGGAGTGGTTGTTGAGGCTGAAAGACAATCATCCTACAAATCAGATTAGACAAATTGAGTGGAACTCAATAGATATCTCACATTTATAACAAGTAGACAACTAATTCAAGTGTAGTGGATTTTTGGCTAGACAGTATTATTGCAGGCTTTATCAAAGAATTTGGAGTAGATACTGCAAAGTCTTATAGCACAACAGAGCAGGAGGTCTTGAAGGGACCTAGAGGTAGGTATGCTATATCGTTGTATACTTCCATCAATATTTTACTATATAACAAAGGAGTAATGACAATGGCATTAGATAGCTAACTTCCCTGCATGCATGGGGGAAGCACTGACTAGAGTTGGAAGGATGGAAGGAGAAATGAAGAAGAGAAAGAAGGAAGCCATGGAACCAATCATGATGGAGGAATATCAGATCAAGAAGATAATGGAAACAACTGGAAAGACGCACAGTGGATCACCCTACCAATATAAGATGAATAATAAGAAGAGAGCCATATTTGAGAGAGAGGGCTTGGAAAGTGATGAAGAAGAGGTACATGATCTTCATGCTGTGGAGAAGATTGAGGAAATATTGTTCAAAAGATATGAAAGGAAGACAAGCACTCCAAGGGCAGGAACTAGAGGCATAAATCCCATCCAAGTCAGTGTCAGTGTGGAACCCATAAACCCATGTGCGACTAATACACCAATAAGAACACCATCATTTAGACAACTGAATTATAGTGGAAAGAATACAACAAGAAGTACATCTAGTCAAGGAGTAGCAACTGGAGGAGTCAGTTTAGGAAGTAGTAGTCAGGTATCTACACCACGCGAGGTAGTATTTCATCATTTAGGATGGGAGGACATGATACCACCATTGGGTTACTAGAATTCATAGGAGATGCATCTGAGGACCTTGAGAAGCACTTGTTTATCTATGAGAAGATCTACAAAGAAAAACAAATCACATATGAGGATAAAAAAACTTGTGTAGCTAGCTATTATGCTAAGAGACCATGCACTAGATTGGTACATGAGCTTGTATTTCAACAATCCACCATGAAGAACAATGACGATTACGAATATTAAGAACCTACTGTTAAATGAATTCCAGAATCCTAGTTTAGAGGATCAATACATTAATGAGATGATAGATATTAGACAGAAACTAGGAGAATATTTTTGGGAGATTGACCTGAGATTCAAACAATTGAAGGGAAAGATGAAGTATGTCATGACATATATGCAACATAGACATCTATTTGTGAATTCCCTTCTACCACACCTGAAATACCCTTTGAAACATCAGAAGTTTCAAACTCAGGGAGAGGCTCTGCAGGAAACCTTACAACTGGAAGAGAACCAATACCGGAAGAAAAAACCCAGCAATAGGGGAGCTGAAGGAGGATTTGAAGAATCTAAAATTTCAATTAAGCCAGAACAAGGGTAAGGGAAAAAGAGAAGTTGTTTGGTGTACCACATGTAGGACAGAAGGACACCACAAGAATGAATGTCCAAATTTCTCGTAGTACATGGAAACAGGGATACCAAACCATTTTCCAACAAGAGGACTATGCTGTGAGATCTGTAAGACACAGAGGCATGATCCATATCATTGTACAATGATGCAAAAATACTAGATAGTTCCTAAAAGTTCATACTGCAACTTTTGCAAGTCATTGGGACATGATGAAAAAGATTACATGACAATAGATATGATGAGATAAATAACATTAGAAACCTATAGGTTGTAGGAAGAAATGATGACAAGGCAAGCTCCACCATAGTTTAACCAAGTACCATCCCCATAAACAATGCACAAGAACAATATAAAACTGCACAACCGCAATACAATACCGCGCAACCACAATATAATTTCACACAGTATAATCAAGTGCCTTAGTACAACACACCACGATGAGATCGATTTGGATACAAAGGTTTAGGATGAGGTATAGGAGAATTTGGAAGAGGTAGAGAACCTATGGTATGTCATAAATGTCAACAACCAGGACACAATGCACGATAATGTCCACTTCCACCTGTGACATGTATGTATTTTCACGCATCAGATCATGACAGAAGATTTTTCGACACTATTGGGGAAGATTTGGGAGAAGAGGAACAAAAAAATCATAATGTATAGTGGATATATACATAATCTAGAGAGGATGGAAGAAATATCAACATATTCACATGTGGAGGAGCTAAAAAAGGACCTGATGCAGTAAGACAAGATCCAACACAACACTAATGGGTGAAGAACAATGTCGAACCACATAAGCAGTTTGATGCACATAATGAAAATGAGAAATTCAAGCAAGCCATACAAGAATTTTTGAAGCCAAATATTTCATATACATCAACTGCACAACATTCTCAAGACGCACCAATGTACAACTTGCCTTCATCACTGGATCAAACCAATGAAGCACAACCATTCAGAAAAGTAAGTACCATAACGGATTTTCTACAATCCTGTGTTAAACTACTAAATGATCCATCATCTGTTAAAGTATTACAAAATATGTTAGAAATATGTAACACAAAGGTAGAGGGGAAGCTAAGGCAGAAACAAATTAATCATTTGCATACAAGGAGGAGGACAAGAAAAGAATTTAGACCGAATGCCAACATTGGAGATTTCAACATGGGGGATATTGTACTGGATTTAGGCTCCAAAGTAAATGTGTTACCCAAGAAGAAATGGAAACGTATGGGAGATCCCACATTAGGATATTCACCTGTTCAGCTGAAACTAGCAAACCAACACAGAGTCCTACCAACTGGAAGGATGAAAGGATTCACAATCGACTTGGATAGAGTACGCACTAGAAATAGTAGATGGTACAACACCTTATCCATCATTGCTTGGAATGGATTTGGAATATGATAACCAGACCATAATAAATTTAAAGACAATAAATATGGCATTCAATTCAGGAGAATACAGAGTTGTTTCACCATTAGACCCTTCAGAAGGAAAAAGGTTTGTAGAACCAACTTGTCTAGATTTAGAAGAGATAAACCAGTTGAACAGAACCACCGCATGCGCAGAATATTATGTTAACCCAACTACAGATGGAGTACTCAGCTAGAGAAGCATCACATCATGTGCTT
>JASDQU010739890.1:43048-67633 GCA_032191745.1 Picea mariana
TCAATGTGCATTTAGAGAACAACGACTATCTCCATCGTTGATTGAGAACTGATTTATGATAGGTTTTCCTACTGTAAAAAAAACTATGAATTAATATCCATGTTTTCAATTATACCTTCAGTTATTAAGATTGAGAAATGCACGTTATAGGTTACATAGCATTCGTGATTAAAATTCATCACAAGTTGAATCGATAGGCCTGAATATTCGATGAAGAAAGGATAGTCGAAAGAGATATTTTTCTTTCTTTTCCACCAGGTTCAGAGTAACGGACATTATTAGAATTTTTTTCACCAAGGGAACAATATTAGCAGCTTTTTTCTTCTGGGTCAAGGTCGTTAAGTATAAAGTTTTGAGACGAACAAAACCAAGGTGAAAAATGTTGAAATGCAACTCAATTTCTAAGACTTGCATAAATCTCCCTTCCAATGCATTATTTGCATTTTTTCCAATCACAATCACAATTGCGACTATAATAGCCATGTGAATATGGAACTAAACAAATATATAAAAAGAATAACACGTTGAAATAAAATGAGGCATTTGAAGATAACATAAACATGATACATTTGAGCTAAAATGGACATTAAATGAAGACAAAGAAACAATGCTTTGCATATGAATAAATTCAAAGTAACAAGAAACAAGGTGTTTGAATAAAATTAAGGTTTTATAGAAGTTAAGGGAAACGAAACATATAATGAAAATACATTCACTTACCATTAGGGAAGGTCGAAATTGATATGATACCTCAACCAAATTTAATCAAATGCCTTCAAATTTATCGAAAGTCCAAGCTAGTTTATAAGAAATGTATTCAAATTCTTCAAAAGTACGGCCAAATTTATACAAAATGCCACTTCAAATTAATTGTTATTAACTCGGATTCTACAACAATTTGATTATCGATTGAGCTATAATCCCCACAAATATATTACGACAACTAGCACAATTGAGTGACTCACCTCTACAAATTTATTTTCCATACGTATTTGTGGCAACAATTTCGGAGGAAAAAGCTCCCTGCCTTCTTTCGGTTTACATAAACGTGTTCTCAACAGTCACGATTATTGATAAATAACAAGTTTAAAGGAACTATCATGGTTTACCTCTGCCATATGATGGTCATGACTATCATTGATTGCATCAACATGAAGATAAATATAAAGAGAGGATGGGTGAAATAGTAGCCCATTGCACATACTAGGCAGGATTATGGGTTTAAACAATAATCACAATGTAAACAAGGCATGAATCCGTGTGGCGAAAATGATGGTTTGCAAGATCAAAAAAGTGACAGATGATGGTACATAGTTTTCCAGATTGTATTTGAACACGTGACGGGTTGCAATTGGCTATAAACAGACGACGAAGGATTGAAGAAGAACCTCCCCTTAAATAACACCTTCGATGTAAAAAAAAATTACTAATTTTGTCAAATATTTATGAATGAAAAGTTTAGAGTTCAAACCTTAAACTATTCACTTTAAATAAACCAAAATTCTTTTGAAAGAGAAAAATTTATAATAATATTTTTTCTAAATTCAAAACCATAGTCTCATGCAAGAGATGGCAAAGGCATTGCTAAGCCACTACATAATTAAAACTAAAAAAATAATTTAAATTAAATGTTTTCCACCTTTTTCCCAAACAAAGCATTGTAATTGCTTCAAAAGAGACCTCACATACTTTTCAAGTATTCAAACCTTTCTAAGGATCCTTTAGTCCTTTGTCATGAAAGGGCCATCCCTTATGTGCGAACATTGATAATTCTCAATCCTGTATTTTTTTAACCCACATCAAAGCTTCTAGATCTTTTTTTCTCATTCATTTTTATTTCTTTTATCATTCGTATATAGGTTAGAACCAAAGGAATCCAAGGGCCATCCCTTACATGTGTACATTGATCATTTCAATCTTAAATTTTTTTTTTGAACCAGAACAAAGCTGCTAAACCTTTTTCCCATTCATTCTTAACCAATTGTCTTCATTCTTAACCAATTGTCTTCAATGATGAGGATGAGGAGTACATTGATCATTTTCAATCTTAAATTTTTTTGAGCCATAACAAAGCTACTAAACCTTTTTCCCATTCATTCTTGACCAATTGTTTTCAATGATGAGAAGTTTTTCCCTTTCATTCTTAACCAATTGTTTTCAATAATGAGGACTAAAGTAGTTTAATCACTAAAATTTAAAATTAAATTTGATATTTTGTTAAAGAGGTATATTGTTGGTAAGCCATTTCATTTGTTAAATAATTAATAAATAAAAAATAAAAACTTTCTAGATAAGTGATTGTTAAAGTTATTGATATATTAGGGATTTGGGTTTATTTTAATTAAGTGAAGTTGTTTTCTTAAAAACTCTTATACTATCAAGTTTCAAGTTTAAAAGGTCAAATAATTTTACTATTTTTATATTTATTATAAAAATGTATTTCAAAAATTCAAATCTTGAATGAATCATTTACCCTAATAAATTTGATTTTAAACTTATATGATTTGAATAAAAAAATTGTTAAAATTCATATTAAAAAATTAAAAAATTTAAATCATTATTTAACAATATTTCATTTCATCATCTTGTATCCAAAGAAAATAATAAAAATGCAAAAACAAATTATTCAAACAACCATTAAAAAAATGATATATTTAAGAGGAAGTGGAGGACTTTTCCTCTCAATATGAACATCTTACTTTTTATTAGCTTCGTGATAGGGTTGCAATGATATGCTCACTCGGAAATGTTGAAGTGGAGGGCTTTTCCTCTCAATATGAACATCTTACTTTTTTATTAGCTTCACGATAAGGTTGCAATGATGTAGTTAGTGTGCATTGTTGAGTTTATAGAGGGTTTATGTGGTTTTGGCATGTGGTTTTTTTTTTTTAATATGGTATCCATATAGGTTTTGTAATTTTCTTTTTAATTTGCAATTGGGATGTGAGGGTTATTATTATTTTTATTTTTGGGGGGAATATTGGGTTAGATTAAGTGAAAATGTAATGTTATATATTTTTTGTCATGAGGTTATAAAGAGTTTTTTTGGTATTATATTTGTTTGAGTTATTAAATTATTATTTTTTGATGAAATATATATTTTATGAAATTTTTTACGTATTTTTCTTTATTTTGAGGATGGTATGAGAGGTAAATCAGTCGGTTTCATTTTTGGTAACTTAATTTGATGCGGACATCGAGTGAGGCTCAATATTATATATAAAGGTAGTTAGCTCAAGGACTTGATCCTGAGACCTCCTGTTTGTAATTCACAACTCTCAACCACTCGAGCTAACCCATCGAGGTATAAAATTTGAAGGACATTGAAGTGGGCTTTGATCCACTTATATGTGAGTTATTAAATTATATGAGTGAGTTTAATGGTTAAATGGTTAAGAACATATGTTTCCTCTTAATATATTACAAATTTAAATTTAAAGGGAAGTAGAATATATACACCTTTATATACTTAACAATCAATCATCAAAACAAGATTTAAAAAGCATTCTTGTTGTAAGAATGAAAGAAAAACAAACCTTGTCCCCGAGGTGTAGGACAGTCGGTGACGGAGTGTGCTATAAGGCACTCCATGATGTTAAAGTCATCGGTTCGAAACCTGCGGGGACAAAAAATCCAGCCATGTTAAGGGTTGGTGTGGCTCAGGTTGGGTGTGATCCTCGAGTGATTTTGACGGCTTAGATACCCTTGAGTTGCGGTTTCTCAACCACAGGCTAGTCCCATAAGTCACGGACAAACTAGCAAACAAAAAAAAAAAAAACCTTACACCTCTGCTTTTAATTCCATAAATGATCAAGCAAGCAATTATGTTAGTGTGTAAAGTTTTAATGGTTGAACAAATGAATCCAATTTTAACACTTATAATATTTTAATCGAGATGAAAATGGTAACTTAACTTATAATTTTCCTTTTTCCTCATTCTTTTATTTTGTTTTTCAAATAGTTATAATGTTATTTAGAATGTATGTTTATATTGATGAAACATATTTGTTTATGTTATTTAACTGAGGTCAGCACAAAAGAACCCAATGACCTCCCAAATGGATATGAATGGGGAGCCCCCAATTTTTTTTTAAATGCTAGATTACCTTAAGGTTGATAAGTGGGTTTTAAATTTGATTTTCCTTTAGCATACCTTCATCAAGGCTACAAGCTTCCTTGGCAAAAATGTCTCCTCTATGATTCAAATTCCTTAGCACGTGATAGTACTCCACCTCTTGGAATCGCTTCTCTTCTTGTGATATTCTCTAGATTGCTTTGACCAAAGTGTGATGGCCATGTCCATATTTATTTTTAACGCACTTTATTACGAGTTATGAGTTTCTTATTACTATTACGTCTTTGTGCTCGTCAGAGTTGATTATTTTCAGTCCCATGTATAAAGTGATTGCCTCAACCTAGTTCTTAGTGGATCGACCTAATCCCCAAGTAAATGATAATCTTTCTATTCCTTTGAAATCGTAAATAATCCCCCACACTTACCGCCCCTAAAAACTTTACTTAATGTTTTAGTGTTTTATATGATGCTTAATAACATAAGTGATTTTAAATTAGTTATATATTTTGGTTTTTCGATAACATAGTAAAGTTTATATTATAACACTTAATAATATAAGTGTATTTAAATTAGTTGTATATTTTGGTTTTTCCGATTCTTAAGTTTAAGTTTATATTTTTTTATATATATGTATGTAAACGTATTTAATTCATAGTGAATAATTATTAATTTAATTTTTATATTAAAATGATATAAATATACATTTTAATATGAAAAAAAAGTTACAGAGTAATTTCCTCAAATTATATTGAATTTATTAATTATGTCAATAAGTATTTTTAAATGGAAAATGAATGGGAGGTGGAGGATTGGACGCCTAGAATGGATTTAGTGGTTATTTGATGGTTTTCTTATAGTTTTGTAACCTGCCAAAACCCATAGAATTATATTTGGAGAAACACTATTACTTATTAGTCCCTACACTTCAGGTTGCGGGGACTAATAGCAATCGATTTTCCATTCTTCAATTAGTACCCCACCCAAACCAAGTATTTTACTTGAAGTTTTACCATTTTCATATCATTGTTCAACTCTCATTTTATATTTTGTCCTAAGTTTTTAAGTTTGAAGTTTTATTTGGCCTCATATCGAGGCAAGACGCTTCAAACTTAGGAAGAAATATAGTAAACAACATATGAAAGAAGTAAACTGAATTAATGTTAAGTTTTTAAGTTTGAAGCTTTATTTGGTCTCATATCGAGGTAAGACGCTTCAAACTTAGGAAGAAATTTAGTAAACAACATATGAAAGAAGTAAAGTGAATTAATGTTAACTTTAAGATTAGCATTAATTTAAAACATTAAATGTTTAACGTTTGTAAATGAATAACTCATAGTACATAACCCTTTGAGGTGGCTTTGGTGTAATTGGTTGCGGTAGCTTTGGAGTCTCTAGTCAACTGCCAAATGTCCTCCAATTGCCAACTACCCTCTACCCTCCACTCCAATTGTCCTCCAATTGTCAACTACCCTCCACTCCAATTGTCCTCCAATTGTCAACTACCCTCCACTTCCACTTGGCGAGTTAGTTGCATGTGGCTTGCCAACACTATAGATTGATTAGTGCATGAACATTGGTGCTTTAGTTCTTTGTTAGATTAGTCGACCTTCAGTTCTCTGTTCGATTATCCAACCTTCACTTGCAATATGTTGAATATGTGTCGGCCTTTGAAACAATGTGTGCAGACCTTCTATCGGAAATATGTCCAGGAGAGAGAATTCCACCTACAAACAATGTGCTGACCTTCTACCTGCAAGATGTAGAGGAGAGAGAATGCTAAAGGTTGGAGGCGTCTTCTTGCATCGCTATAGCAAGAAGAAATTTTCTTCAAACATAGGCGATCGATCAATCCTACCAGCTATAAGGTATGTAAAGAAAGAAAGAGAGATATATTTCTTTCAATATATAACTATGGATTGACAGTAAATTACTTGGGCATGAAAAAAAAATTACACCTTACCTCATTTTCTCTTTTTCCCTTCCCGCAAGAACACAATATCAAAATTCCAAATCGACCTGAGCATCTGCATGTGATCCTAGAGGGATTTGGGAGCTTCAGCTTATTTTTGGAGAGAGTTGGGAGATACTTCATCAACATAAATGAGAGTTCTTTGAGTAGGGCGGAACTTCTTATGTTTCATTTGTTCGGGAGAGGCGGACCTTCTTAAGAACCGAAGCCATTGCCTCTTAGCACCCTCCAACGTGAGCAAACTGTCTTCTGGCTTTGTTCTTTATAAAAAAATGAAATTTCTTTTTTTCTCTTTGAAGTATATAAGTGTTGGAATTAAGAATAGTAAGGGGAACCAATTGCCCTCTCTCTTTACTCCGGAGACCAGATGCATTCTAATCTACATATATGGATGTAAGGCTCCTTTCTAACCTGCTCAACTTATTGAAAAATTATTATGCCCCATCTTGGCAATAGAATGTCATAGGTTGCCCTCTACTTGGTTAGAGACTAGCCACATCCAAGGCTTGGTCATTTGCTTGCCCCTCCCCATCTAGAAATGAGCAAGATCCCTAGCATTTTAGACCAAATATTCAAGAGTGTGATACTCCAGGACCTCCCCTGTCGCTAGATGGACGCTATGGGCATGGTGAGGATTAAAGAACATGCTTAAATAATAATAGCAGTAGGGATCACATACTTTGATTATGGCGCCCCCCTACTATTATCGTAAACCTTGCTAGTGTATTGAACCAGCCGGGGGATCCTCCACTTAGCTGGAGCTAGATAGTTGTTGGATGGGTATATAGTGATTCGAAATAGGAAGTATCTGAAGACAATGAGCCATGAAAAACATTCAAGAGCCTGCCCAAAACCCTTTACCCCAATGCTCTAGGACCTGTGTACGGTTCTAGGCTAATAGGTCAATAATTGAACTCCAAAATCCACTGAATAATCTACTGCAAAAGATATTGGATCAACTACTACTGCATCAACGGCTAAGGTTGGCACTGGATTAGTTGCCCTGCTTCTCTCGTGTGCCCAATACACGTCCTACGTTTGGGTGCCATGACCAAGGTTGTGCCACTCCCATCTACTGTGCAACTTATCGCTCGAGAAAAATTATGATCCCCCTTGTTCTGCACCTTTCCTAGGCGGTGTTGTATTAAGACTACCATAGACGGGTGCGGCTATGATCTTGGATTTGTATTATTTGATTCAGAGGACCCTTTGATATTATGAAGTATCTTTCATAATGGGCAACAAGTCCTTGCCACAAGCGGTAGCGGAAATCTGTTTGCAGCCAGCACATCATCGCCAAGCAGCTATAAACTATGTATAGTAGATGGTGTAGTACCTGGCGTAATTACACCATTCCAAATTAATAAATCTAAAACTTAAGAGGATTTAACAGAAGTGAATCAAAACATAAACTTGTATTACTATTTATTTATGAGGAATTTGAGAATAATCAGGCAAATGGAGTACCAAATCAGTGCCTCTGAGAACACCACTTCTCCCAGTTAATCTATTAAAACTAATTACATGTTTCATATTCAGCAGTCATATTGAATCCTCTCTTATGGAAGAGAAAATCTTCAAACAACTGAAAACAATCACCAGACATATATTGCAGCAAGAAGACATGCATTATGTCGGTTGTTGCACCAAGCAATGTGTCTTGGTGCAACGTAGTGGACATACATAAGAGTGGAAGCCAGTGGGCAATGTCTTGTTAAAATAGGCAATAGATGGCAATGTCCAATCAATCCAATTGGCAATGTCTTAGGGTGTTAATAATCAATGTCTTCCTCATATGAATATCTTCACACATACTTTAATTTTCCCCACGTCGACCCTTAAACCATAATAACTTGCAGCATAGCTTATTTAAATTATTAATTTTTTAAGTTTCAAACAATATATGTAAACTATATCCCTTCATTTTTTTTTTTAATTATTAAATTTCTCTCTGAGTTTTAACTTACAACATAGCACGGTTAATAAAGAGAATCCCTTGCTAAATAATATAACCACTATAATCACTAGATAAAATACCTATGTTAATAAATAATATAACCGCTATAATCACTAGATAA
Organism: Picea mariana; assembly: GCA_032191745.1. Classification (NCBI taxonomy): domain Eukaryota; kingdom Viridiplantae; phylum Streptophyta; class Pinopsida; order Pinales; family Pinaceae; genus Picea; species Picea mariana. The sequence goes on from JASDQU010739890.1 coordinate 51,171, forward strand.
AATACCTTTGTTAATGAGAATAATTGACAAATCTCAGGATAAACAATATGACCAACTAATAGTAATAATTATGACATGGCATATCACAGTCAAACAAAGTTTAATCCACAGATCTGAAACACAGTTACAAAAATAATTTCATTGCAAGGTTGTCAAAGAGTAAGAAGGTTCGGATGTTGAATATTTCTAGCAGAATGTTAACTAATGGAGGTCATCCTATGATGTCCACAAATGCCACTATGTAACTATGAACATGGTTGGGCAATTCATGGGATTCTATCATGTAGCATATATGTTTATTGAGGACATGAGATTTTATCATGAATTATTTATATTTAATGAGGGTGTGGGAAAATCTTGAAATATATATTTGGATAAACCTGATGACAAATTTTATCAGTTTTGTTACACCAACAAATTTTATCAGAGTTTATCATAATATTAAAATATGTCTCTAAATTTATTAAAGATCTGGTACGTAATCATAAGCTATTTTGGCATGGGCATTATAAAATATATAATGAAAACATAAGTGCAGCTATTTATTTATTACATAAAAAAATCATTATGGAGAAAGATTTTAAGTTTGGATGCACATGCAATATATTTTGTAATGTTCCCAGGAAAGTATTTGGTAAAAGCAATACACTTTTTGTTATTGATGCAAATGATAGTCAATTAATGTTCATATAATGTGATGAATTTTGGTTTGTATATAAAAGTTGATTAGGGTTTTATTATTTGGATTACAATACTTCACCAGGTATCATTAATAAATACTATGACCTTTAAATTTCTATATATAAATATAGTTTTTATATAAGTTGATTAAAGCAGTGCATTAATGGTTTGAATGTGTTATTATATTATGCTGCCACATTATGTATGAGTGATCTATTGCTTTCTTATGTGTAGAGCCTAAGTTTAGGTATCATTGATAAATATTATGACTCTTGAATTTCTATATATAAATATAGTTTTTATATAAGTTGATTAAAGCAGTGCATTGATGGTTTGAATGTGTTATTGTATCATGGCACCACATTATGTATGAGTGATCTATTGCTTTCTTATGTGCGGAACCTAAGTTTAGGTTGATATTTTTAGAACAAGTTAAGTATGCTAATGGTGAAAGACGCACCCTAAGCAATAACTGAAATCTCTCCAAAAATAGAGTAGACATGAGAACATATTGAAGGAATTATTTATGAAACCAGAGGCTTCCTTCAAAAAACATATTTTTCCAAGCAATTTCAAATATTCAAGAGAACTCAATACAATGTGATACTTCCTTTCATTTTTCTTTTGTTGTATTTATATATCATTCATACACATTGTTATGATGCTTCGACGACCTTTTTCTTTCGCTTTACACTTGTTCTACAAACCAAAGCGCATAGAAAACACAACATAAAATTTATCCTCCCAAAGATCACCAACCAATAATATTATAACCAGAAGGGTTGTCAACTAATAGAGTTTCTAGTTAGGGAAGTGAATTTTGGACGACAATGAGATGCAAATTGCATTGCATTAAAGGGTGATATAGTAATTGAATGGAATTCAACGCTAAAAAATATGAAGGAAAAAAAGAAGTAGTGAAGACGTTATGTGATGAAGGTGGTATTAGTGCTCTATATCCCACGCTAAATGATTTTTGTAGCTTTCACGGTGATTTCATGGGCAACAAGTGGAAACAACACGGTGCCAACATCCCTGGCTGAATGCAAGAGCATGGTGTCGTTCTTTTATGTTGTGAATGATAAAGAAAACTTGTAGGACCATGATCCATCTTATAGATTTTTATTGGGCATTTCTAGGGCCATGTTCCATTTTAGATTTTGATAGGACAATCAACTACTTTAAATATGGCATTTCTAAATTTACTTAACAGTCAATCAGCTACTTTAAATTTCATATGATTTTATATTTTGATTTTGATTTCCATATGATTTTATATTTTGATTTTGATTTCCTATGACATGGACAATCAGATTTCAGCAACTTGCAGCATAGCTAACGGTTCTCATGAACATGGAAGCACGTTCTTCATGCCAAGAAAACATGGAAGCACGTTTTTTCTGCCTTCTTGGCAGGGACTTGTTGCTCAGCAACTCCACTTGTTCCTTTATATTTTGGCAAGTTGTGAAGTGGCACATCAATATATTTTTTCACACCACCCTACATTCTTGCATTAATATTTTAAACTAAAGAGCGAAATCATCTCAGAATTAAGAATTAAATTACATATATGTAAAATACATTTTTAATGATGAATAAATTCAACATAAGTAATAATTAAATATATTTATCTTATGATATTTTGAAATAACTTTTATTATTATAATTATTTTTTCTTATAAAAATCATGCCATTCATTATCAAGAAAGGTATACAAAGAAACGTCAGTTATATCTTGAAAATATTACATAGAAATGTTATAAATTTGGTCATGTCAAAGTGACAATGAGAACTTAATTATTGAATATTTTAAAGAGAATGATGATGATACCAATATATATGACCGACTGTTAGGGTCTCCCACAACACCCACTGAGTGGGGCGGATTCGGCGATAGATGGGCGAATAGCACAAGGAAGGGAGTGATCGGTTGGATGAACGAAGATGTTTGGGTGTGGGTAAGAGCACCTTGGGTGCACGATGGTGATGTGTGGTGCCAAGGGGGCACACACCTTACTTGCCTTAAGAACAATTGATAAAGACTTGGGTTACATTTGGGCAAGTGTGGGGCAACTTGGGAGCATGCCCAAGAAGTGGACATGTCTGTCGTTAGCAACATGGGTTTGTCGAAGAGTTGCAATGACTCCATCGACACACTCACAAAGAGTAACGACAATTGGAACGAAGAGCGCACAAGGCAAGGGGCGTGTGCCCAAGGATGGGGCATGTTGGTCCAAGAAATGAATGGTTGGTGGACACACAAGGATTGGATGGGCACCCTAGGTCCATGGAAGGGACACAACAAATGGTTGAGGTGACAATTCACAAAGGGGTGAAACGCACTGAAGAGACGTGATGTTTCACACAAGTGTCCCTTGGAGTCCATATAAGAGCAAGGGGCACACAACCAAAAGAGACAAGTTTGAAAAGACTTGGATACAAGGAGAGCTCTGTGATTCTAAGGAAAACAAAGAGAAGGAGCTCCCTCAAAAAGCCAAGTCACTCCATTCTGGGAGGACTTGTGCTACCTTGAGGAGGAGGGTTCGACGAACAGAATAAGGAGAAATTCTCTTAGGAAGATTTTGGCTAAGTATGGAAACACATGCCTGTGGAGGCATGTGTGGGAGACATAATCAAAATCTATAGATTTTGTGAAAATGAAGAGGCAGATTCTGTAGAATGAAGAGACAGCAAGATTGTAGTTGGAGGCACATCTGAGGTGCACCACAAGTGGTAGCAATGACGGTTACGAAGGAGATTCTAGTGGTGACGGATCTGTTCATGAGTATTTTGGGTGAGGTGAGGCGATTTGTTTGACTCTTTTGAGATTATAAACTGAGCTGGTAGTACTCTTGTTGTAATTGTTCTTCTATAACAAAGAATTAGCCAAGTGTTAGGGACGGTTCGTGCCACCCACACTACATCTATGTTTCTCTTATTGTTTTGTTTGTTCCATTGATGGTCTCTTGTTCATGGATGAAGGCTTAAATAAGACTAAGTGTTAAACTATGTTAACAATTTGTTTAAGTAAGCAAGAGTTGCAATAGAGTAGGAGTGTGACTCGTCGGTGGCCTAGAACGAAGTATGGGTATGCTCTAGGTGAAGAGGCATAGTTCGAACGATGTATTCTTGGTGTGCCAAGAAACCAACGATGTGTTCATGGATGAAGGCTTAAATAAGACTAAGTGTTAAACTATGTTAACAATTTGTTTAAGTAAGCAAGAGTTGCAATAGAGTAGGAGTGTGACTCGTCGGTGGCCTAGAACGAAGTATGGGTATGCTCTAGGTGAAGAGGCATAGTTCGAACGATGTATTCTTGGTGTGCCAAGAAACCAACGATGTGTTCATGGATGAAGGCTTAAATAAGACTAAGTGTTAAACTATGTTAACAATTTGTTTAAGTAAGCAAGAGTTGCAATAGAGTAGGAGTGTGACTCGTCGGTGGCCTAGAACGAAGTATGGGTATGCTCTAGGTGAAGAGGCATAGTTCGAACGATGTATTCTTGGTGTGCCAAGAAACCAAGTAAGAACCATTGTGGTGTCGCATGCCCCCAACAAATGAACGATCGTAAGATTCATTCAGGTGTCCAGTGGGGCCGTGATAGATGGTATCAGAGTAGATTCGTTGCATATTTTGATGAAGGAGTTGGTGAACTCTTCACTACTATCTCAACGAAAGATGGTATCAGAGCATACTCATTTAAAATTTTGATGAATGGGTTGGTGAGATCCTCACCATTATCTCAACAATAGATGGTATTAGAGTAGATTCGTTGCATATTTTGATGAAGGGGTTGGTGAGATATTCACCACTATCTCAACTATAACACACCCAACCCCTAAATACTCCTTTAAGGGATGGGACATCATAAATTTTGTTTTCCTTAACTATATCAGATCTAAATCTGGAATCTCTACCGGCTTCTACTCACTACAATCTTTCTAATGGTTTCCACCACACTGAAATCTGAGTTCTGGAGTGCCAATCATTACCTTCTGAGCTATTTGGACATTCATTGGTTGAGGGCCACGCGGACCCATCTCATTTGCACCCTCCTCAAGCTCTGACATCCACGGTGGAAGTCTATCCATCGTCCAAATCAACGACGATACTTAAATCCTCCTCTAATACACAGGCTAGGGGAAAAGTCAACATTTGACGCTTCGGCGTTGAACGCACCTTTTCTTTTTTGTACGTAGGTTCTTCGGAGTCTGACTTCCCGAACTCCCGAAAATTTTCCACGTAGCTCTGGCCTTCGGCCCCTTTTGAGCATACGTTCTAACATCCCAGTCTCCCGAAGTAGGACTTCGCCGAAGTGCCAGATACAGTCTAGATCCAACGATCAAAGGAGATCCTAAAGGATCCCCAGATCTACGGTTCTTATCGCTTCGTAACTTCGACATTCGTAGGTTACCTCACCTTGAACCATACTTCCTTTCGGAGTGTCAAGCTCCCAAATTCATGGGTATTGTACCATCCTTTGGTCGGGCATTCATGCGCTAGAGGAACGACATGTGGTAGAAGCCAGGAGTGACATGTGTCCTCGTCGGGAGTTGATACATGTCGCATTCTAATGGCATTTAGGGTTTGTGGGAAGTACAAATGAGGGTGACATGTGGCATACAGGACAGGGGTCCATGTCACCCCAGGTGACGTCGGTGGGCCATGTCAGTCCAAGACCGGAAGCCTCTGGGGTTCCTAGCCTCACCTACCCGTCGAACCTCCCGGAGCTCTGAAGTCTGAAGTTCCCACTAGTTGTCTCCCAATGCCTCTTGGATCCCATGGTCGGGGTGTGTCCACGTAGGTCCATGAATCTACAGTGGAGAGGAGTTGCAGAGATCGAGACAGAATTATCATCCCCGTAGGTTAAACTCCCTCAATCCTCCTAGACCGTCGATCTGTATATCCGACAGGATCAACAGTTGGCATCAATTCTGCTACCGACGAGCAGTTTCCATTACATAACTCGGGAAAGGAAATAAATGTCATGCTAGTTGGGACTCTGCAATCATCCCTAATCATAGATATTCACATCGGTTCAAGCACGATTGTTGATCCTCGATAGGAGGTTAGCGCCAGTCCACCCTTGCACGCGGTAACGTACTAGATACAAAAGAAAATACAGGTGGGTCACACATACTACTTTCACCACATGGACCAAGCGGTGAGTGCAAGGTGTGACACGTGGCAAGGTCAAGGTGACATGTGGCCCTTCAATGGGTGACATGTGTCACACGCTAATGGGCATATGGGGTCTGTGAAACACACAAATCCAGGTGACACGCTGCACGTTACTTGTGGGTCTACATCACCATGGATGATGTCATCGTATTACATCATCCCTCACTGATAGCCTTCCAAGCCCTTCAATCTCACGGTCAAGCTGCGTTCACATAACCCCAAGATCGACGGCCTCTGTTACTTCGTAACTTCGGCATTCGAGGAGTTTGTGATGTGACCTCCTCCTTGCTCCCGGAGTGGTCAATGTCGGGTTGACCATGGTCTGAATCTGATGGTCAGTAAGAGTCCACGTAGTCCCTGGATCCACAACATCCATTGCTTCGGGGTTTCAGCCTTCGGGGAGTTCATGGTGTAACTTCCTCGTTTTCCCAGAGCGGTCAGTGTCGGGTTGACCTCAAGCTAAATCTAACAGCTAGGAAAGATCCCGAAGGATCCCCAGATATACAATCCATGGTAATTCACCACTCCAGTCTTCAAGGGTTCGGCCGTGTAGACTCCAGTTTTCTCTTGGAGTAGGTCAGCGTCAAACTAACCACCATCTAGATCAAATGGTCATGAGTGGTCTTGAAATTCCTTCGGATCAATGGCTCCCATTAATTCACGACTCCAACATTCGTTAGTTTAGGTGTGTATTTTCCAACTTCCTCTCGAAGGTACTTGATCTGTGGAGACATGTCCTGGTTGATGGATGGTTAAGTAGGGTTCTCAATGAAGTCCCCAAATCAACGACTATGAAGGATCCTGAAGGATCTGAGGATCAAGGGTCCACAATACTTCGCAACTCCAACCTTTGGGATTTTTGGTGTTACGACACCTCTATTCTCTCGAAGTGGTCAATGTTGGGTTGACTACAGCATAGATCCAATGGTGGGAATAATTTTTAGCCATCCTCATATCTACGACTCATGTCACTTCATGACTCCATCATTTGGTAGTTTTGGTGGTTGTGAAGTTTTAACGTCTTGGAGCTACGAGCTCCCGGAGTTCTGAATCCAATAAGAGCTAGCTCCTTTCGGACTAGTGTAGGGTTCCCAGCACCTAGTCATATGGGTCCTTTGGAAATTCTTGTGGGCTAAGTGCTAATCCCTTTAGCAGCAAATGGGTTAAGGACATGGGCATGAACCCTCGGTTAGATGGGTGGGAGATCTGAAGGAGGCATCCTCCTTCCACAAGGTTTGGACTTGGAAATTTCTCGCGAGGGGTAAGGTTTTAGAGACTGACACTATTATGGGCTCGCATATTATGACTCTAATTGATCAGTTGAGTCGAGTATATGCCCACTTAGAAACATGATTTCATAGAGGGATAATGCATACATCTAACTTAACTATTCAACATCGAACTCAGTCATAGATGCATAAATATATTCAATCATTATTCCTATTTTAATACTCAAAGTATGAAGATACTTATCAGAAACCATAGTTCGTGAAGCGACTGCTGAAAGGGGTGCTTGTTTCCACCCAACCATAAGAACAACCACTCCTGAAGGATTTATCGTTGGCCACCCCCGAGATAGACCATGATTCTTTGAGAGAGACTATTTCTTCTTTCTCAGCGGGAGTCAGGGACAGAGGTTACCCTCCTCCTCCCACGAGATCCTAGCAGTGGGTTTTCTTTGTACCAAGCAAGGAGGACTGCCCAAGGACTTCCAGAGTCACTCGTCAGCCTCGTTTATAATCTTGTAATAAAAAACCTTACCAACATATTCTTACATTTAGAACGAGCTTATTCCCCAGTTCTTCCTTGAATGAGAGCGTTGTAACTGTTCTTTTTCTCTTCTCAAGATTTCTCTTGTGAATCTCCTCTCTTCACATATCACTTGCTCCTCTCTTTCGCCTCTGCCCACGAATTACCTCTTCCTTTCCTTTCTCAGCAAGGTTGCGTGGGTCTGAATCCCTAGCTCGTGGTCAGGTCTGGAGTATTACAGATGGGTAATCTGCTTCATATCCTCATTAACTCTTGAGGAGGACTCTCCCAGCTACCACGATGACTGGTAATTCATTATCCGGTTCAGAGGATTGTTCTGAGTCATTAATTCCAGTAGGGTACTGGTTTGTTGGTGGTCATCTCAACCATTCTTGGTTTCCCTCACCATCTCTCTCATGGCATACATGGTCTATCTTGGAAAACCCCCCTTTCGACAGTTATGCAACTGTTAGGTGATTTATATGTACTAAAAAAGACACTAAACTACCCTCAATTAAATTGTCTACCCGGGGTAAGTAAACTTTGAGTTGTAGCAAAATATATGCCAAAGGTAAAAGGTTGGTAGGAGTATAGTCTAACTACGGAAAGCAGTTATCTAGGGTTAATCTACTCAAGCAAACCTATCTAATGAACAAACCCTACTAGGCAAAATGAAAACTAGGTAACCTAAGCACTTTTGGGCCAAGGACTGATGGATAGTTCCTAAGAAAGCAAGTAAAAACTCTATGTAAGGCAACCAATAAGCAAAAGCAAACTACTAAGCATAATAAGCAAAATGACAAAAGCAAACTTCTTAAACTTTCCAACCTACATTCAATGAGCAACTATCCTATGAAAGAAAATAAATAAGCAAGTAAGCAAAAACACCTATCTAACCTATTAAAGCAAATAGACAAGCAAGCAAAAGCACCTAACTAACCTACTAAAGCAAAAGACAAGTAAGCAAAGGTGACTATCTATCCTACTAAAGCAAAGGGACAAGTAAGCAAAGACTTCTCATTGAACAACTACCTAGCCTAAGAGGCAAGTGAACTAAATGCCTAATGAAAAACTATTTCTCTTGCGTGAAAGGAAATTTAAATGCTCAATGCAATGCATGAAAGGAAATCTATTATATTGAAAGCAAGAAAGATTAACAACTAAACTTATGAAAACAAGAAACTATCTCTTCTAATCTAAAAGCAAGAAACTATCTTTAATCTATGAAACACTCAAATGTAATGTCGGTGGTTGTGTGAATGCCTTCGGTGGTGACAGATAATATCTCGATGACACTTAACCACAAAGGACAATTCTAATGGTATAAGCTCAATACTAATTTCAATGGTAAAATGAAAGGTGTGAAGTAAACAGTCCAATGCAAACTTAGCCATGATAAAAGTAATGTTAAATGCCCTGCATATTCATGTACAAACCATTAACATCATAATGAGATCATCATTATCTAACTAAGGAATTTAATTGCATTTTAATCTATGAAAGGAAATTGCGTGAAATAAAACTATACTATGTCTATTTTAATCATTCAAGCTATGATAATTAAAAACAGAAATTAAACTATGCTTATTAAAAAGTAAATTGACAATTAACCAACAACTAAACAAATGGAAAACTAAGACAAGCAAACTATGATTAAGAACTAGAACTAAATCTATCCATCCATCAAAGATCCATATCAAATGAAGCCCAACTAGAGCTCTGTTTTATTCTAAAACAACTATGTTTTAAACTTGACTGTAAAATCATAAATAAAAGTGTAATCTGATATCTAAATGCATATGGGGTTAGTGTAGAGACTTTCAAGTCTATTCCTAGCCTACAAAACTAATTCATGCTAACATAACTCATCACATTAACCTGCAAAAGAACAATAAAACAATTAAACCACAGCTAGCTAATTAAAACATAAAATATGCATGTACAGGAAATAAAAGACAATTTAAATTATGAAATGTATAAACAACACACTAATCATTACCAAACTGTTGGTGGGCACCCCAGCAAGTCATGGCTACCCTCTACAAGCACACCACGAACTTCAACAGGCCAAATTCACCATGAAAGTCAAAAACGCAGTTCTGGCACTATTCTGGCAATGTGAAAAATGAAAAACAGAGTACAACGAGTTTATCTCCAATCTGATGGCTATTCTACTTGCTTAACAATCTATTGATCATCCTGGTAGTATTTATAGGTTTACAACCCAGGTGGTCGACCACAGGAGGGTCGAACCACCTCTAAATTCAACAATTTACAATAAATGCATCCATAACTAACAAAATGGAGGAAACCAATAATCGTCCTCTTTGGACAACTGAAATCGAGTTGTCTTGAGCTTAGTAGCTGGAGGGGGCGATGACAAACAAAACCCATGTTCTCGATTTGTCCACCACTGGCCGCCAATACCATAACCGCCAACTTGCCTTGCGTTTTTGTGCAATACTGGGTGTCAGAACGAGTGTCGGATCAAGTACCGGAATGAGTATTGGATCAAGTGCCGGAACGAGTGTCGGACCAAGAAACATGGTGTGTTTTTCCCTGTAATAGCAAAAAAACATGAATTAACTCTTGGAAACCATAAAATATGATAAATTAAACTTGATTGATTCACAAAACACAAATTATACGTACCTCATGCCGATTATATCATTTTATCATAAAATTCTTCAAAAGGCTCCTTTGAAAGATAAAAATGCATATGTACATATAATAATAACGTCATGAAGATTATCATATCTCGGGCCCAACATAACCCCACACTTACGATTTTGCAGGTCCCACTACAAACAAAAAGAAGTGACCTCTCAGAACTTAGGCTTGCTGAGGAGGATCGGCTTATAAGCCTCTCCTTCTTGTTGTGTAGGCTTAGCCTTGTGCCTCTTGTGTTGCTTTAATTGTGCTCTTAAGTTGCAGTTAGATTGGGTTATCCCATCGACCAACTGTTGAAGGGAGTTAACTTTTGCCTGAAGGACTACATTGTCATGATGTAGGTGTGCATCTATTGTCTTCCTCTCTTCTAATTGTTGGAGAAGTTGATGGTTTTCCCTTTGTATCTCCTCTATAGTTGGGGCAGAATCAGTGATCTTTGAGGAAGGCTTAGGCCCTTTGAGAGATGGGGACAATTTATCAATTTTAGGATCAAGAGTGGGCATGGGTGAAGTAGGTGTGATGGGAGATCGGAAAGGTGAGGTAGGTTCTGATTTTGTTTTCCTTAGTGGCTCTAATCCATCCGCAGAGACTTCTCTAGGTTGCTTATGAGGGCTCTCAAGGTCGGAGGATACTTGGATAGGATCCGAAGTAGGTGGAGGTTTTGCAAAAGGCTTGGTTCTTATGTTCTGGGTACTCGTCTGAAAGGGTCCCTTACCAAATCGGTTGGCTCCCCTCTTGTTTGTGGGAATGATGGGAAAGTCTTGTTGCATTACTTATTGGGGTTTCTTAGGTGTAGGATCATAAGAAAATGAAGACATTGGGGGGTCAACGATAGGCTTCTTTTGGTCTTTGTTTTTGGTCTTTTTCCCTGATGAAGAAGTAGGAATATCAACAAGCTTTTGGTATTGTTCCAACAAAGAGGGAGTTTGTGCAAGGGAGTTTGGAGTTTTTGGAGAGTGAGGCTTGGATGGAGAGATAGTTTTTAGGCTAAGAGGATTTTTGTCGGTCTTAACTGTCAAGTGAGGATTTGCAAATTGGTAGATAAAGGCATCCCAACTTTGCCCCTGCTTCTCTAGTTCGGTAAGAACGAGGAGTTTGATCAAACCATGGTGGAAGAGACTATTGTGGGGGTTGGTCACATTTTTCCTCACTTGAGAGGACATTTTATCCAAGCTTTTGAGAAAATAAAAAGGAAAGTTCAAAGGTTTATTGAACAGAAAATGAGCCAGCAATCTAAAGTGACAAGCTTTGAAGGTGGAGTATCTACCTTCACATGTAATTAACTTTGTGATAACGATGAGGGGATTGACCAATTCTAGCTTTATCGACTCCTTAGCATATGCTTTCACTCCTGAAATGCTCTCAAATTTAGGCTTAAACACCCCGTTGTAACTTGAGTGCGACAATTGATGATTCTTGAACCACCTATCTCCCATTCTTGGAAGTTTTGTTGCAGCAACAATTGACTCTTCTGTGACTACGAAATTGAGAGACCCTACATGTGCTATATTTCCATCAAAACCAACTGCAAATTTCATAGAAAGATCGCCATCATGGCCTTGCAAACTCAACAGAAATGGCCCCCAGCCAGCATGCAAGAACACTTCCCTGCACTATGCGAATTCTGGAATGGCAAACAAGTGTGCATAGGAGGAGGGTTTGTATCACTTGGGCATTGTGACAGAGTTTGAATTCACCAAACAAGGGCAAAATCAAGCCACACAGAGACATGAATTGGGCATGGTCTGAGTGTAATTGGAACAGAGGGAGAATTTTACAAAGCAAGGGTGCAAACAGGCCAAGAAATGGCACGGGTTTAACACAGTCTGAGTGCGATTAGAACAGAGGGCGAATTCGGCAGAGGTTGGGCGTGATCCCTTAACACAGGGCAGAGAAAATGGCAAGGGAAAATGAAACAATAGAGTGCCCAGCCCAATTTTGGATGCTCTTATGGTGGAGTACGTTGCCCACATGTGCGCACGAGTTGCCATGTGTGGGAGATTCAAATTTGATGGCAAGCTTGGGAGCAATGGAGTGGTGCATACTTAGATCAATGTCCAAGTCTTTTGACTTGGACATTTGATCATAACCATATGAAACATCTGTTAATTAATGCCTGCAACCGATGTAATTAAATATAATTGAATTCTAGTTACCTGGAATCTAGGACAGTTATCGGTATGCAATGCAATGACACTTCAAACGACATTTCATCTGGCACCCCATCCGGCACCGCATCTGGTACTTCATCCGGTACCCATGTATTAAGTGCAATTTCGCCTCTTATAATGGATAGCCTGCAATTTTGAAGTGTTTTTTACAACCATAGTGGTTAATGAGCATAGGCAGAGTGCTCCATGCTTACTCATTCTTCTTGTATATGACATATAGTGTCAAAACCTATAATGAACGGGTTATAGCAAATGTCAAAACCTATAATGAACAGGTTGTAATGAACGATAAACCAATAAAGGGTGGTTTGCTAAGCATGAGTTTAGTAATGTATAGCACACAAGAGTGAAGCATTTTAAAAATAACATGACTATCAATGTAATAACCTGTATTATAGTAATAATACAAAAATTCTTGCAAAGACTCATTTCTCCAGGCAATAATCATTTGTTAGCTCATGAACCCCTCCCCCACACTTAAGTATTGTGACACCTCACAATCAAAAGTATAGGAAACTAGTTAGTATCCCCCAATAGCCAAATATTTACAGTATGTCAAGTGTAAAGATGAAATTTCACAGATTGGTCCGACGAGACAGTTAGGAGATGGCCCCACCTATAGGATAAGAGATCCTATATATTGATAAGAAGAGGTAGGCAAGAGAGTTTCAAGATAGTCTTAGAGTCATTTTCCAATTGCAAGTTGATGAGATTCATTAACCGTAGCTTAACCACACATACTCCATGTCAGCTTTGTCTGCAAGTAATGTCGTACATCAGGACAAGTTTAGATTTATTATTTATTTTTATCAGACCATCATCCTCGCTAGGTAGAATGTCCCGCTACCAGCAAGCATGTTCAATACTCCAGCGGGTCTACCTAGTCATACCACAGGCCGGTACCCGCTGCCAGCAGACCTGTTCAGTATCCCGGTAGGTTAGCCTCTTAAACCCTCAAAGACTGGCCCTCCATCCTTTAAGATTTTAGTATAATATTGCTTATGCAAGAAGATGGGGGAACAAATCTGAAAACAACTTTTCTTTCTTTTTTTCTTTTCAATTGGGATGGTATTTATGTTAGAGGATGACTTTTTGTTATATTGTTTAGTGATTGCCTGATGTAAGGGGTACTTAAGAGGATGTGGCCTATCTAAAGATATGATATAATCAAGCTATTTAGTGTGTAGTGGATGGTAACATCGAGAAAGAACAGAAAGGTATCTCTAGGTTCAACTTACTTTCTTCTTTTGTAATTATTATGATGTTTCCATGACTAACTGTTAATGGGACCTCCCTGTTACTCTTTGATAAAGACACTTGACTTACTTACTTAGGTTTCTTGGAAAAACTGTACGAGAGACCTATAGGCTTGATAGTCATGGTATCACTTCCTTATATAGTGGTGAAGAGTTTCAAGAGCAACTGCTTTAGAATGCCTTAAAAAAATGATATTTTTTGCAAAAACATGGCTAATTACAGTAAGTCAATATTCATTTGATTCTTTAGCAAACAAAAAATTCAAGTATAACAATGTTGCGAAGAAAGATCTTGAAACTGTGTATTCTTGGTGAAATAATTACTTACAGAAATATTTAGAATTGCCTTATTAACAAAATACAAAAACTATTTACATATATACAGTAGGAAACTCATAAAAAATTTCAAGAACAAGGGGGGACTTCCCCATCTACTAAGGCCAATGCCTTGTCAGTTGTCATGACCTGTAGAAAATCTTCTCTGGAAATGGGCTTATGATAAAACTTAAGTCGGTGTCCATTTACCACAAAGGAGACTTGTCCATCATCAATTGTTTTAATTTTAACAGCTCCATTGTCATACACAGTATCTACCTCGTAAGGGCCCAACCAATGGGTGGCAAGTTTGCCTTTGAAGGTTTTGAACTGAGAATCAAACAACAGGGCCCAATCACCAGGCTAGAAGTGCTTCTTCTTAATAAACTTGTCATGCCACTTGCTCCTCTGGTTCTGGACTAATATCGTCCGTTGGATGGCATCTTGTCTGATTTCATCCAACTCATTTAGTTGTAGGGCTTGTTGCTTTTGAGCCTCATCAAGTTTCAATCCTAACTCTGCAGCAATACAAAAGGTCCTTACTTGGAATTCTATAGGTAAAAGTACTTGTTTTCTGTACACTAGCTCATAAGGGGTATGCCCAGTGGTATTTCTCCAGGTAGTCTGGTATGCCCACAAAGCCTCTGGGAGCCTATCAGCCCAATCCCGGTGATGTAACTAAACAATCTTGGTCAAGATAGCTTCCAGAACTTTGTTTGTGGATTCTACCTGACCATTGGCTTGCGGGTGGTATGGTGAAGATTTACGGTGTTTAATCCCATATTTATTTGTTAGCTCTTTCATCATATTGGAAGTAAATTGAGTGCCTTGGTCGATAACAATTTCATGAGGGACACCGAAGTGGGTAAAGATGTCTTCATAGATAAATTCGACAACGGACTTCTCTGTGGCCCTAAATAGGGATTTTGCCTCTACCCATTTGGTGACATAGTCCGTACAAACTAAGATATAGTTCTTCCTACGGGACATGGGTGAAATTGGTCCTACAAAGTCGAGGGCCCATTTTTCGAAGGGTTCTATCATAACTTGGGCCTATAAAGGCATTTCGTCAGCTGACGAAGGTCTACCTATCCTTTGGCAACTATCATAACTTCTCACATACTTGGCAACATCTTTGAAAATGCTAGGCCAATAGTAACCTGAATGTAGCACCTTATATGCTATACGTTTGTCAGAGAAATGGCCACCACATGGTCCATCATGACAAATTTGTAGTATTTCAAGTACCTCGTCCTCTCGGACACATCTACGAATAATCAAATCAGGACCTGTGCGAAAAAGATCATGACCAACCCAAGAGTAATTAGCACTTTGTGTAATAATTTTCCGCTTTTCATGAGGTGACAAATGAGATGGTAACTTCCTAGTAGCCAGATAGTTTGCCATATCCACAAACCATGGGGTATTGACAGAAAGGGAAAAGAGATGCTCATCTGGGAAACTATCATCTACAGGGATATCATCATCCTCATTCTTTATGCGGGAAATAAAGTCAACTACTACATTATCCTTTCCAGGTCGGTCAAGCACGGTAATATTAAATTCTTGCAATAATAAGAGCCACCTAATCACTCGGCCATTAGTTATAGGTTTATTCATGAGAAACCTAATGGCAGAATGATCAGTGTGTACAAATACTTCATAACCTGTAATGTAATGACGAAACTTGTTAATAGCATGAACAACTGCCAAAAATTCCTTCTCGGTGACTATGTAGTTCAACTCGACAGGGGACAAGTTCTTGCTTATAAAATAAATGGCATAGGGTTGTTGTTCTTCTTTCTGCCCTAATACCCCTCCTATTGCAGTGTCGAAGGCATCAATGGATATATGAAATGGGAGAGTCCAATTGGGCCCTCTAAGAATTGGTGCCATAGACAGCTTGTCTTTCAGGGTTTCAAAGGCAGTTTGACAGTGCTCAGTCCAAACAAAACCAACATCTTTTATCAATAATCCAAACATAGGTGCAGCAATCTTTGTAAAATTTTCAATAAACCGCCGATAATATCCGACATGTCCAAGAAAGCTTCTCACCTCTTTCTCAATATTGGGGGGTGGAAGTCTAATAATGACCTCAATCTTTGCAGGATCGACTTTTATTCCTTCAGATGAAACATGATGTCCTAGAACCACTCCTTCAGTTAACAACATTTTTCATTTTTCATGACTTAGTAATAGGTTCATTTCCTGGCATCAGATGAGGACTTTTTCTAAGTTGTCTAAGGCTTCCTGGTAAGTGTTGCCATAAACTGTGAAGTCATCCATGTAGACCTCCACACAATCATGAATAAGATCGGAAAATATCCCTAATATTGCTCATTGAAATGTGGCAAGAGAATTACACAATCCAAATGGTAAGACCCTATAGGCATAGGTTCCCCAAGGACAGGTAAAGGTAGTCTTGTCCTGGTCCTTGGG
>JASDQU010739890.1:91230-110685 GCA_032191745.1 Picea mariana
CATGTCATCTTTGTCTGTAAGTAATGTCGTACATCAAGACAAGTTTAGATTTATTATTTATTTTTATCAGATCATCATCCTCGCTAGGTAGAATGTCCCGCTACCAGCAAGCATGTTCAGTACTCTGGCAGGTTTACCTAGTCATACCACAGGCCGGTACCCACTGCCAGCAGACCTGTTCAGTATCCCGATGGGTTAGCCTCTTAAACCCTCAAAGACTGGCCCTCCATCCTTTAAGATTTTAGTATAAGATTGCTTATGCAAGAAGATGGGGGAACAACTCTAAAAACAACTTTTATTTCTTTTTTTCTTTTCAATTGGGATGGTATTTATGTTAGAGGATGACTTTCTGTTATATTGCTTAGTGATTGCCTGATGTAAGGGGTACTTAAGCGAACGTGGCCTATCTAAAGATATGATATAATCAAGCTATTTAGTGTGTAGTGGATGGTACCATCGAGAAAGAACAGAAAGGTATCTCTAGGTTCAACTTACTTTCTTCTTTTGTAATTATTATGATGTTTCCATGACTAACTGTTAATGGGACCTCCCTGTTACTCTTTGATAAAGACACTTGACTTACTTACTCAGGTTTCTTGGAAAAACTATACGAGAGACCTCTAGGCTTGATAGTTATGGTATCACTTCCTTATATAGTGGTGAAGAGTTTCAAGAGCAACTGCTTTAGAATGCCTTAAAAAAATGATATTTTTTGCAAAAACATGGCTAATTACAGTAAGTCAATATTCATTTGATGCTTTAGCAAACACAAAATTCAAGTATAACAATGTTGCGAAGAAAGATCTTGAAACTGTGTATTCCTGGTCAAATAATTACTTACAGAAATATCTAGAATTGCCTTATTAACAAAATACAAAAACTATTTACATATATATACTCGTAAAAAATTTCAAGAACAAGGGGGGACTTCCCCATCTACTAAGGCCAATGCCTTTTCAGCTATCATGACTTGTAGAAAATCTTCTCTAGAAATGGGCTTATGATAAAACTTAAGTCGGTGTCCATTTACCACAAAGGAGACTTGTCCATCATCAATTGTTTTAATTTTAACAGCTCCATTGTCATATACAATATCTACCTCGTAAGGGCCCAACCAATGGGTGGTAAGTTTGCCTTTGAAGGTTTTGAATTGGGAATCAAACAACAGGGCCCAATCACTAGGCTGGAAGTGCTTCTTCTTACTAAACTTGTCATGCCACTTGCTCCTCTGGTTCTGGACTAATATCGTCTGTTGGATGGCATCTTGTCTGATTTCATCCAATTCATTTAGTTGTAGGGCTCGTTGCTTTTGAGCCTCATCCAGTTTCAATCCTAACTCTGTAGCAATAAAGAAGGTCCTTACTTGGAATTCTATAGGTAAAAGTACTGGTTTCCTATACACTAGCTCATAAGAGGTATGCTCAGTGGTATTTCTCCAGGTAGTCTGGTATGCCCACAAAGCCTTTGGGAGATTATCAGCCCAATCCTGGTGATGTAACTAAACAGTCTTGGTCAATATGGCTTCCAGAACTTTGTTTGTGGATTCTACCTGACCATTGGCTTGCGGTTGGTATGGAGAAGATTTACGGTGTTTAATCTCATATTTCTTTGTTAGCTCTTTCATCATCTTGGAAGTAAATTGAGTGCCTTGGTCGATAACAATTTCACGAGGGACATCGAAGTGGGTAAAGATGTCTTCATAGATAAATTCGACAACGGACTTCTCTGTGGCCCTAAATAGGGATTTTGCCTCTACCCATTTGGTGACATAGTCCGTACAAACTAAGATATAGTTCTTCCTACGGGACATGGGTGAAATTGTTCCTACAAAGTCGAGGGCCCATTTTTGGAAGGGTTCTATCATAAATTGGGCCTGTAAAGGCATTTCGTCAGCTGACGAAGGTCTACCTATCCTTTGGAAACTATCACAACTTCTCACATACTTGGCAGCATCTTTGAAAATGCTAGGCCAATAGTAACCTGAATGTAGCACCTTATATGCTATATGTTTGTCAGAGAAATGGCCACCACATGGTCCATCATGACAACTTCGTAGTATTTAAGGTACCTCGTCCTCTCGGACACATCTATGAATAATCAAATCAGGACCTGTGCGAAAAAGATCATGACCAACCCAAGAGTAATTAACACTTTGTGTAATAATTTTCCGCTTTTCATGAGGTGACAAATGAAATGGTAACTTCCTAGTAGCCAGATAGTTTTCCATATTTGCAAACCATGGGGTATTGACAGAAAGGGAAAAGAGATGCTCATCTGGGAAACTATCATCTACAGGGATATCATCATCCTCATTCTTTATGCGGGAAAGAAAGTCAACTACTACATTATCCTTTCCAGGTCGGTCAAGCATAGTAATATTAAATTCTTACAATAACAAGAGCCACCTAGTCACTCAGCCATTAGTTATAGGTTTATTCATGAGGAACCTAATGGCGGAATGATCAGTGTGTACAAATACTTCATAACTTGTAATGTAATGACGAAACTTGTTAATAGCATGAACAACTGCCAAAAATTCCTTCTCGATGACTGTGTAGTTCAACTCAGCAGGGGACAAGTTCTTGCTTATAAAATAAATGGCATAGGATTGTTGTTCTTCTTTCTGCCCTAATACCCCTCCTATTGCGGTGTCGAAGGCATCAGTGGATATATGAAATGGGAGAGTCCAATTGGGCCCTCTAAGAATTGGTGCCACAGACAGCTTGGCTTTCAGGGTTTCAAAGGCAGTTTGGCAGTGCTCAGTCCAAACAAAATCAACATCTTTTATCAATAATTCAAACATAGGTGAAACAATCTTTGTAAAATTTTCAATAAACCGTCGGTAATATCCAGCATGTCCAAGAAAGATTCTCACCTCTTTCTGAGTCTTGGGGGGTGGAAGTCTAATAATGACCTCAATCTTTGCAGGATCGACTTTAATTCCTTCAGATGAAACATGATGTCCTAGAACCACTCCTTCAATTAACAACATTTTGCATTTTTCATGACTTAGGGATAGGTTCATTTCCTGGCATCTTATGAGGACTTTTTCTAAGTTGTCTAAGGCTTCCTAGTAAGTGTTGCCATAAACTGTGAAGTCATCCATGTAGACCTCCACACAATCATGAATGAGATCGAAAAATATCTCTAATATTGCTCGTTGAAATGTGGCAGGAGCATTACACAATTGAAATGGTAAGACCCTATAGGCATAGGTTCCCCAAGGACAGGTAAAGGTAGTCTTGTCTTGGTCCTCGGGTGCTATAAGAATCTGGTTGTACCCGTTGTACCCATCTAGAAAGGATAAATACTTCTTTCTGGATAAGGTATCTAGAACTTGGTCAATGAAAGGAAGAGGAAAGTAGTCTTTCAGAGTGGCCTTATTGAGTTCCCGGAAATCAACACAAATTCTCCATTTCCTGGTCACTTTCTTTGGAACCACTACTAGCGAAGATACCCACTTATTATTGGAGATGGGATAGATAAATCCAACATTTAACAACTTTTGGATTTCCTTCTTGACTATGTCTTTGAGTGTTGGGTTCATCCTTCTCTTGGGTTGCCTAACAGGTGTTACTTCCCCCTGGGTGTATATATGATGGATGCATGTGTCAGGGTGTATACCCTTCATGTCAGTGTATTCCCAGAAAAATGCTCTTGATTGTTCTTTAAGGATATCTACTAACTGTTTATATTGGTCTGTATCTAGCCCAGAGTTTATATGTAAAAATTTCCCTATACTAATCTCATAGGGCATAGTATAAGACATGGCAGACTCATCGATTTCAAAAATAAAATATGTCGAAGACAAAACAAATGGATCTAATTGTTCTTGAAATTCTTCCCCAAACATGTACTCAAATTGGGGAAAAGACTGTGGAAAATCCACACATGTAATAGAAAAAATGAATTGGTTTAGCACATTTTCTGGTGTATGCTCCTAAAGTTCCCTTGCATGGTCACTAGGGAATACGGGTTCTTCCCAGTCTTCGTTCTCATATGGACATTAAAGCCACCATATATTCTCCATAATAGTTTGGTTTGGAGGGTAAATGGTGAGCTTCTGGATAGAGAGACCATTTGAGATGGTCATTTCTCCTTCTCTACAGCCAATAAATGCATTGGTTGTGGCTAGCCAAGGTCTTCCCAAAATAACAGGAAGGCCTCGGGCATGATCCTTTGAATGAATGACAAGAAAATCTATAGGGTACTCCCATGAGGCTAAAGTAACCATGACATCATCTAAAATCCCTTCAGTATAACCCTAGTTTTATCTGCTAATTCCAAAATGGTTGGGGTAGGCCGAAGAAGAGGTTGTAACTGTAATTGTTCCAAGGTAGTAGCGGTCATAACATTGATGGCTGCCCCTAGGTCTATGAGAGTGTTTTCGATGGAGACCTCCTTAATGGTTATGGTCACTACAGGGTTTCCTGGATTCCCATACTTTGCTAGCTTTGGCTGCTCTGATATGTACTCAAAGAGTCCTCCTACCAAATGTATTGTAGGAGGGTCCTTTTGCTTCCTACCTAACTTCTTGATACACAATTCTTTGACTACCTTACTATATATTGGAATGTCTTTAATGGCTTGAAGTAGAGGAATCTTGACACAAATATTTTTCAATTCATTCAAAATGTCAAATTCCGATCGGGTGGTATTTTTCTCGATTATCAATCGGTCTGGATAAGGAGGGACCTTCGTAATTTGTGAAGGTTCATTTTGGGGAAGCTTGGGTTCTTGATTCTTTGGGATAATAACATCTTCCCACCTAGTGTCATCCGTGGGTTGTTGGGTGGTTTCTTCTTCTTCTTCTTCCTGGATGACTACTGAAGGTCTCTGCCTATCTAGAACTTTTCCTGATCTTAGTTTCATTTCCTGTAATGGAACAAGAGTAATGACATATGTCGGGAAGGCCTGCATCTCAACATTGTTAAGAGGTTGAGGGGGCTTATTATTTGGATTCGGTACTGGCTGTGCCAGTAATAGTGTCAATTTTGGGAAGCTTTCATTTTGAAATTGTAGCAGTTTTTGTTGTGGGATAGGAGGTAAAGGTGGTGGAACAAAACCTGGCAGAAGCTGTGGAGTGTTTGATGAGAACTTAGGATAAGGATGGTTGTACATAGGGATAGGTGGAGATTTAGGGTTTCCTTGGTTGTGTCCTCCCCTCCATCCTTGAATCCAAGGATTTTAGTACTGAGTAGACCATTTTTTCCAACCTGGTGAGTTCCATTGTTGTTGTTGATAATAAGGTGGAACTTGGGATTGTAGATCTGGGTATGCGGGTTGATTCCTAGGTTGCCATGGACTCCTAGGTGCATAAGAAGACTCCCCAGGGTCTCCACTCCTATAGATGGCTAATAAATTGGGCAATGATGGACATTTTTCAGTCACATGATCTTCTGTACAGAAGCCACAAACTGAAATGTTATCTAGTGGGCACTCTCTTGAGGAATGCTTCCTCCTGCATCTTAGGCAATATATGCTCATCGCTGCATTTTCCTCCTCCTTGTTCTTTTTGAGTTTAAGGGTATCCAACTGGGAACCTATTGTGCTTAATATGTTGGTCTTAAAGTTTTCTAAAAGGTCCCCTATCTCTGCTCTCGTGATACCACCTGAACTAACTAGTTTTAAGCTTCTATTGTAAAAGTCCCGAAAATTCTTTCCTGTTTTGTCTCTACTCCTTGAGTAGTTTTTACAAATTTCACATATTTCAGCAAATGGCTTATGAGAAATGTCACCTGATGCCATTAGGTTAAGCATCTCTAAATATTCTTCTAAAATTCCCTTAAGGAAAAGAGCCCTAACTGCATCCTCTAGAAGGTCATGGTATTTCGACTTCTGGGAGATATAACCAAATCTTTCCATATAGTCTTCAAGGGTCTCGTCTTCTAACTGTTGGACTTTAAAGATGTCATTATGAGACTCTTTGGTCTTGCAGAGGTCTTGGTACTTCTTAAGAAAGATGTCTTTCATGGATTCCCAAGACCTAATACCGAATTCTCCCAACCCCATGAACCATCTTAATGCAGAGTCTTTGAGGGTGGCAGGAAAGAGTTTTAATTTTTCAGCATCTTGTACATAGTTGTAGCTCCTACACAAGATGTCAAATTCAAATAGGAAGGTGTCTAGATCTTCATTGTTTTTACCATAAAAGGTAGGCAGTGCTGAGAGAGGAATATTCTTCATGTTGACATTTGGAGTGGTGTCTAAAATCGGAAATCCGAAGGTAGTTTCGGTTTGGTTTCTAGTTTCTTCTTCCTCCCCGTGTCTTACATTGTTATGGTCCTCCTAATCACCCATATTGGCTTGGTTTCAAAAAAGAGAGTACCTAAGTGGTTTTATCTTTGAAGGGAACAAAGTTTCTTTTTGATGAAAAGCTCTTCCTACTGATTGGATGTTTGGGACTCTACTCGAGCCGGTTGAGATTATCGGTGCCAAAGTTTCTGTGTCAATTTGAGAGATAATTACATTGGCTGACAAAATATTCACCTGTTCAGGGTCTATGATATCCTTAAAATTAGAGTCCCCTGGTGGTGGTGTAAAAGAAAAGGTTGTATTGTTTGGCTCTGCGGAAGGCTCGAGTGGTCTTGCCTCCTGTCCTAGTATGATTGATGCTTCAATTTCTTGTTCTATAGTGCTCCCTGTGTTAGTCCTGTCAGAGACTATTTTAGCTCTTTGGGTTGAGCTAGCTCCTATTTTTCGGTATCGGTCTGCAGATTTTATAAGCGGAACATTCCTTCCCCCAAAGAGATCGGAAGGAACCTTGGTTGAAAGGTCTGATTTTGATTTAATGTATCTACCTTGTGGGTCTCTAGGCCTATTCATGAAAGAAAACAACAACAAAAATAAAAAGCTACCATTTGATTCCTAGGTCTATTCATGAAAACAAACAGAAAAACTACTATTGGGTTTGGGGGAACCTGTTATAGCAGATGCACAGGCTCTTACCTTTCGTCTTAAAGTTCCCCCGCCACCAAACTAATGCTAAGGTTTAGAAATTATCTAATTCCTAATTACTTCTTACCTTGAGACAACTCCCCGGAAATGGTGCCAAAATGTTAGGTGATTTATATGTACTAAAAAAGACACTAAACTACCCTCAATTAAATTGTCAACCCGGGGTAAGTAAACTTAGAGTTATAGAAAAATATATGCCAAAGGTAAAAGGTTGGTAGGAGTATAGTTTAACTACGGAAAGCAGCTATCTAGGGCTAATCTACTGAAGCAAACCTATCTAATGAACAAACCCTACTAGGCAAAATGAAAACTAGGTAACCTAAGCACTTTTGGGCCAAGGACTGATGGATAGTTACTAAGAAAGCAAGTAAAAACTCTATGTAAGGCAAACAATAAGCAAAAGAAAACTACTAAGCATAATAAGCAAAATGACAAAAGCAAACTTCTTAAACTTGCCAACCTACATTCAATGAGCAACTATCCTATGAAAGCAAATAAATAAGCAAGTAAGCAAAAACACCTATTTAACCTATTAAAGCAAATAGACAAGCAATCAAAAGCACCTAGCTAACCTACTAAGTAAAAAGACAAGTAAGCAAAGGCGACTATCTATCCTACTAAAGCAAAGGGACAAGTAAGAAAAGATTTCTCATTGAACAATTACATAGCCTAAGAGGCAAGTGAACTAAATGCCTAATGAAAAACTATTTCTCTTGCGTGAAAGGAAATTTNTAGTTGTTAATCTTTCTTGCTTTCAATAGAATAGATTTCCTTTCATGCAATGCATGAAAGGAAATCTATTCTATTGAAAGCAAGAAAGATTAACAACTAAACTTATGAAAACGAGAAACTATCTCTTCTAATCTAAAAAAGCAAGAAACTATCTTTAATCTATGAAACACTCAAATGTAATGTCGGTGGTTGTGTGAATGCCTTCGGTGGTGACGAATAATATCTCTATGACACTTAACCACAAAGGACAATTCTAATGGTATAAGCTCAATATTAATTTCAATGGCAAAATGAAAGGTCTGAAGTAAACAGTCCAATGCAAACTTAGCCATGATAAAAGTAATGTTAAATACCCTGCATATTCATGTACAAACCATTAACATCATAATGAGATCATCATTATCTAACTAAGGAATTTAACTGCATTTTAATCTATGAAAGGAAATTGCGTGAAATAAAACTATACTATGTCTATTTTAATCATTCAAGCTATGATAATTAAAAACATAAATTAAACTATGCTTATTAAAAAGTAAATTGACAGTTAACCAACAACTAAACAAATGGAAAACTAAGACAAGCAAACTATGATTAAGAACTAGAACTAAATCTATCCATCCATCAAAGATCCCTGTCAAATGAAACCCAACTAGAGCTCTGTTTTATTCTAAAAACAACTATGTTTTAAACTTGGCTGTAAAATCATAAATAAAAGTGTAATCTGATATCTAAATGCATATGGGGTTAGTGTAGAGACTTGCACGTCTATTCCTAGTCTACAAAACTAATTCATGCTAACATAACTCATCACATTAACCTGCAAAAGAACAATAAAACAATTAAACCACAGCTAGCTAATTAAAACATAAAACATGCATGTATAGGAAATAAAAGACAATTTAAATTATGAAATGTATAAATAACACACTAATCATCACCAGACTACTGGTGGGCCCCCCCACAAATCGTGGCTACCCTCTACAAGCACACCACAAACTTCAGCAGGCCGAATTCACCATGAAAGTCAAAAACGCAGTTCTGGCACTATTCTGGCAATGTGAAAAATGAAAAACAGAGTACAACAAGTTTATCTCCAATCTGATGGCTATTCTACTTGCTTAACAATCTAATGATCATCCTGGTAGTATTTATAGGTTTACAACCTAGGTGGTCGACCATAAGAGGGTCGAACCACCTCTAAATTCGGCAATTTACAATAAATGCATCCATAACTAACAAAACGGAGGAAACCAATAATCGCCCTCTTTGGACAACTGAAATCGAGTTTTCTTGAGCTTAGTAGCTAGAGGGGGTGATGACAAACAAAATCGATGTGCTCGATTTGTCCACCACTGGCTGCCAATACCATAACCGCCAACTTGCCTAGCGTTTTTGTGCAATACTGGGTGCCGGAACGAGTGCCGGATCAAGTACCAGAACGAGCGTTGGATCAAGTGTCGGAACGAGTGTCGGACCAAGAAACATGGTGTGTTTTGCCCTGTAATAGTAGAAAAACATGAATTAACTCTTGGAAACCATAAAATATGATAAATTAAACTTGATTGAATCACAAAACACGAATTATACGTACCTCATGCCGATTATATCATTTTATCATAAAATTCTTCAAAAAGCTCCTTTGAAAGATAAAAACGCATATGTACATATGGAAAAAAGTGTATAATAATTTCATGAAGATGATCATATCTCAGGCCCAACAACAACACTTATCCATTTTCTATTAATAACAGCAAATACATACATTAATCGTTTATACGAAGGTTCATCCAATTAGACATTCACACATATCTAGTCTGCCATAGTCTCTTGGCCAGTTATAGTTGTATTTACAGACTAGGGAAAAAACGGTGTTACAATCCCCTCCCCTTAAAGGAACATCATCATCAATGTTCTATCTGCCTATGTGCTCTGTATGTATAGAAGTAAACAAAAAAGGATATGCATGTCTCATGGCATCCTCCATTTCCCATGTGGCCTCATTTGGGCCAAAGTGTTTCCACTGCACCTTGACCTATGCAATGATTTTGTTTCTGAGTAGGGTCTTCTTCATGTCTATTATGCATTGAGGTTATGGCAGGAATTCTCCCTCTAGTTCCACATGAATCACAGACCAGTCAATGATATGATTAGAATCATTTACATATTTCCTTAGTAACGAAACATGGAAAACTTCATGTGCCTTCACTGTAGGAGGGAGTGCTAGACTATACGCTAAGGTCCCACTCTATCCAAAATTTCAAAGGGTCTATAATACTGAGGTGCCAGCTTGGCACAGGCTCCCATCTTCAAAGAGTTTTTCTTAGGTTTAACTCAGAGATACACAAGATCCCCTTCTTTGAATTCTCTAGGAGTTCTTTCTCTGTCTGCATAACTCTTATGTCTATCCTGGGATATTTTCAGATTCTATCTAATCTTAATTACTTGTTGTTCCATTTCCTTTAGCATGTTTAGCCCGATTGTGATTTTTTCCATTAGGTTATTCTAGTTGATTGGAATATTGCATTGCCTTCCATAGAGGGCTTCAAAAGGGATCATTTTCAACAACTCTTGATAGCCATTGTTGTAGGCAAATTCTACCAATGGTAGGTAGTCTTCCCACTTCTTGGTTTGATGCATTACATGCATCCTAAGCATGTATTCTAACATTTGGTTTACCCTCTCTGTCTGTCCATCATTTTGAGGGTGATAGGTTGTACTAAATAGCAATTTTGTTTCGAAACCAGCAAACAGAGATTTCCAAAAGTTTGAATTAAATTTTGTGTCTCTGTCAGATATAATTTCCTTAGGCATGTCATGCAGTCTAAATATCTCTTTCATGAAAATAATAGCATTATATATTTCCTTGCAAGTTGACTATATAGGAATGAAGTGAGCAACCTTGCTCAGTTTGTCCACAACTACCATGATGGCGTCATTCTGTTTGGTTGATTTTGGTAACCCTGTGATGAAATCCATGGAGATGGTTTCCCATTTCCATTCTAGAATTGGTAGAGGTTGCAACAACCCTGTTGAGTGTTGGTGTTATGCCTTAACCTGCTGACATTCTAGACACTTAGCTAAGTAATCAACGATGTCATTTTTCAGTCTGGACCAATAAATTAGTCTCCTAGTGGTCGCGATCATTTTCTAATAACCAGGATGGCTAGTATATGGTATTTTGTGTAGTTAATCCATTATGAACCTCTTCAAGTCGTCACAATTCAGAATATACAATCTTCCTTTGTAAGTTAGCAGGCCATCACTAAACATCTGATAGCCTTCATACTTCATCCATGTGGGCTCTTGCTTTAGGTATGATGTCAAGATCTTGAAAAATGCATCTGTTTCTTGTGCACTTTTGACTCTCTCCTTGATGTATGATTACTTGGCGCTTACAACTACCAAGTGAACCACTTTCATACTTCTACTAAGAGCATCAACCACCCTATTCTCCTTTCCTTTGATATGTTTTATTTCAAAATCAAACTCACTAAGGAGAGCCATCCACCTCGCTTGTCTAACATTGAGTTTTGGTTGGTCAAACAAATATCTCAACCCACTATGGTCTGTCATAAGCACAAATATTCTACCTAAGAGGTAATACCTCCACATTTTTAAAGTGTGTACTATGGAAGCCAATTCCATATCAGGGGTCGCATAGTCAATTTCATGCTCATTTAATTTTATGGATTCATAGAAAATCACATGTCCTTCTTGCATAAGGACTCCTACGTGTCCTTCCTTGCAGGCATCTGTAAACACAAGGAAGTCCTTGTTTGGGTCCACAATCTTCAACATGGGCACATTGGTTAGAAGGTATTTCATCTCTTGAAATCTTTCTTTACAGTTTGATGTCCAAAAGAATTTAATTCCCTTTTTCTGAAGGGAAGTGATTGGGCAACCATTTCTGGAAAATCCTTTTATGAACCTCTTATAGTACCCTTCTAGGCCCATAAACGATCTGATATTAGATACATCCTTTGGGGTAGGCCAATCCATAATGGCCTTGATCTTGTCAGGATCAACTGCCACCCCTTCTTCAAAATAACATGGCCTAAGTCATGGGTTTGTTTATGGAAAAAGTCACACTTACTAAACTTAGCATATAGATGATGTTCTCTTAGTACTTGGAGCACTAATTTTAGATGTTCTTCATCCTCTTCCCTATTCTTAGAATAGATTAGGATATCGTCAATGAAAACCAATACAAATCTGTCTAATAATTTACTGACTACATTATTCATTAAGCCTATAAAAGTGGTTGGTGCATTGGTTAGCCCAAATGGCACCACCACAAATTCATAGTGACCATACCTTGTTCTAAAGATTGTTATGTGGATGTCTTCATCCTTAATTTAGACTTGGTGGTATCCAGATATCAAGTCAATCTTGGAGAAGATTTTAGAACCCCTTAATTGGTCAAACAAGTCATCGATCCTTGGTAAGGGATACTTATTCTTGATGGTCACTTTATTGAGCTGTCTATAATCTATGCAAAATCCGAGTGTTCCATCCTTATTTTTCACAAACAAGGCTAATGCTCCCCGCGGAGACACACTAGGCCAAATGTAGCCTTTGTCCCACATATCTTTTAGATGTAGTTTGAGCTCAAATAGCTCTGGTGTACTCATTCTATAGGGTGTTATAGACATTGGCATCGCTCCTGGTACAAGCTCTATTGAAAAGTCAATGTCCCTTCTTGGAGGTAGACCTGGAACCTATTCTGGGAATACATCCTTATACTATCTTAATATGGGATGGTCCTCTAGGCTGGGTTTTTTGTTCTCAATAGAGTGCAGTACTTGTATTGCATACAAGGGACATCCCTTTCAGCAATACTTCTTCACTTGGAGAGCTGATATTTGTCTCACTGAGACAGGATTTTGAATCCCTTGTAGGGTTATCCCTCTCCCTTCTCCATCTTCACACTTCAAAGTTTTATTGTAGCAATCCAACTTGGTTTTATGGGCAACCAACCAATCCATGCTAATCATCATGTCATAAGTTCCTAAAGGGAGCATGTTTAGGGTCGCTCGGGTGGGTAATCCATTCATAATTAATTGGCATGCTGGTATGACCCATGTTACCTTTATTTTGGTTCAAGTGGCTAGTTGTATCGGCCATGATTTAACATGTTTAACTTGTTGCAATTTAAATTTCTCAATAGTTTGAGGGGAAATATAACTCAAATTAGAACCAGGGCCAATTAAAATGCAAACAGGATGGTTGGCAATCATACCTTCCATCTCCACCATTGAATCTTGGTGGTCAACTTGTCTATTATCCAAGGCTGCATAAATTTGTGGCATGCTCCTAGCCAAATCATTAATTGTGGTAGCCTATTGGATGTTGTAGACCCTCCTATTGTTTTGTTGCCTATGTGGATAGTCCCTCGGAAGATGTTCTTCTCCACAAACCCAACATTTCAAGGGTTCTCTCTTTGGGTTATCAGTCTTACTTGGGGCTGCTCTGAATGGTTTATTTCCACTATGGGGTGGAAATTTTCGTTGATATACACTTCTAGTAGGAAGGCGCATCCTAGATATTTTCTCGTGGTTCTTAAATATTGAGGATTTAAACCCCTTCTTCTTGAATCCCAAATTGTTTTTCTTCTGCCAATCTTAATGGGGTTCTATCTTATTCTTGAATTTCTCATAGCAATACCTTTCCTTTTGGATAGTATCTTCTAAAGTCTTTGGCTCATCAAACTCAATTATGTCTCGGTAGGACTGAGGTAATCCACTAATAAATCGTTGCATCTTTACTTTTTCATCCTTTATGTATGGAACATACCTCATCAGCTTAAGAAATTTGTTGATATATTCATCTATGGTGAGTTTTCCCAGCTTGAGTTCATAAAACTCTTTGGTCTTCCCATCAAAGTAATTTTCTGATAGATACTTATTCTTGAAGTATTTCTCAAATTGTTTCCATGACAAGTCCTCATGGATTCCTTTCACATTCCTAAGGTCCTCCCACCAAATGGAAGCTTTC
This sequence comes from Picea mariana, assembly GCA_032191745.1. NCBI lineage: Eukaryota > Viridiplantae > Streptophyta > Pinopsida > Pinales > Pinaceae > Picea > Picea mariana. The sequence continues at coordinate 104,914 of JASDQU010739890.1, forward strand.
CCATTCAGGTTGAAAATGGCTATCTGAGCCTTTAAGTTTTTAGAGTAGTCATGGACTCTAAAGTACTTCTTCAAGACGAGTAGCCAAACGTATGCTTCTTCCCCCTTCTTAATCTCTCCATCGAAGGTGGGTGGTTTGGGTTTCTTGAATTCTTTAGGGTCATGACTCTTGGAATGTTTCCTCTTCTTTCTTCTCATCTGGGAATGGGAACTAGCTTTTCCACTAGAAGATTCCTTGGAGTGATCAGTGTCCTCAGAGGAATCTTTCGGTGAGTGTCTCTTGGATCCATGTTGGGCCTTCCATGAGGTGCTCCTTCTGGTGTGGCAACTTTCAATACCATGTTTTTGTATCTCAGGCGGAATTGGAGTTTTCTTAGTGTGATGTATGTCCACATGACTGGCAGCTGGACCATGTTGCAGTTGCCTTTGTATGTCGAATAAAATTTGCAGTAAGACTGCATTAATTTCGGTATTCTTTTCATGTTCCTTTATGAGCCTTTAATTTTCATCCTTACAACTCTGTAATTCTACCCTGAGGCTTCTTACAATTTCGGCCAAATCTGGAGGGGATTCCACCACCCTCCTTTCATCAGATTCTTCCTCTCTATTGTGGGACCTTTCCCCCAACTTATGGTGTGTCACCATTCATTATGATGTAGTTTTCATGTTGTTTACTGATTGCTTGAATGATGATAAAACATTTTTTGTTATTCAATGATCTATTAATTTATGAACAACATGTATCATTGCAAAATGACGTCAGCTTCTTTATTTGGAAACATTAAAAATATACAGTGCAGATTTCCAAAACATCTATCAACAGCAGAAGGTCTCCTTCCTCTCTTCAGTAGAGGTTCAGACAAGCTTCTTATATAAGGGGGGGAGAAGCTAGGGTGTTACCCCTTAAGTTCTTTAATAATTTTTTTATGTGACTCATGCATGAGCCCAAGGAGGCCAAGTGTTGTTGCCATGCTCTGTTATCACTTTGTAACACACCCAACCCCTAATTACTCCTTTAAGGGATGGGGAATCTTAAATTTTGTTTTCCTTAACTATCTCAGATCTAAATCCAGAATATCCACTAGCTTCTTCTCACTATAAGAATTCTAACGGTTCCCACCACATTCAAATTCGAGTTTTGGATTGCCAATCATTACCTCCTGAGCTATTTAGATGTTCATTGGTTGAGGGCCACATGGATCCATCTCATTCACACCCTCCTCAATCTCCGACATTCACCATCCAAACCAACAACAATACTTAAATCCTCCTCTAATACACAGGCTAGGGGAAAATCCGACGCTCGGTGCTTTGGCGTTGAACGCCCCTTTTCTTTTATGTACGCAAGTTCTCCGGAGTCTGAATTCCCAAACTCCTGAAAGGTTTCCACATAGCTTTGGCCTTCAGTTCCGTTTGAGCATACATTCTAACATACTAGTCTCCCGGAGGAGGACTTCATTGAAGTGTCAGATACAGTCTCTATCCAATGGTTAGAGGAGATCCCGAAGGATCCCCAGATCTACGGTTCCTATCTCTTCGTAACTTCGGCGTTCGGAGGTTCCCTCACCTTGAACCATACTTCCTTCCGGAGTGTCGAAATTTTGAGGTCATAGGTATTGTACCATCCTTTGGCTGAGCATTCATGCGCTAGAGGAACGACACGTGACAAAAGCCAGGAGTGACACGTGTCGTTGTCGGGAGGTGACACGTGTCGCATTCTAATGGAATTTAGAGTTTATGGGAAGTACAAATTAGGGTGACAAGTACCATACTGGACAGGGATCCATGTCACCCCAGGTGACATTAGTAGGCCACATCAGTCTGCAACTGGCAGCCTCTGGGGTCCTAACCTCACCTACCTTTCGAACCTCTCGGAGCTCTGAAGTCTGAAGTTCCCACTAGTTGTATCCCAATGCCTCTTGGATCCCACAGTTGGGGTGTGTCCACGTAGGTCCATGAATCTATGGTGGAGAGGATTTGTGGAGATAGGGGCAGAATTATCATCCCCGCGGGTTGAACTCTCGTAATCCTCCTAGACCGTTGATCTGTATACCTAGCAGGATCAATGGTTGGCATCAATTCTGCCACAGGCGAGCAGTTTCCATTATGGAACTCAGGAAAAGAAATAAACATCGTGCTAGTTGGGACTCCAATATCATCCATGATCATAGATATTCATGTCGGTTCAAGCACGACCATCGATAGGAGGTTAGCACCAATCCACCCTCACACGCGGTAACATACTAGATATGAAGGAAAATACAAGTGGGTCCCGCATACTCCTTTCTCCACATGGACCAAGTGGTGAGTGAAAAGTGTGACGCGTCGAAAGGCCGAGGTGACATGTGGCCCTTCAGTGGGTGGCACATGTCACACTCTAATGGGCCTATGGGGTCTGGGAAATGTACGAATCCAAGTGACACATGGCACGTTACTTGTGGGTCTACGTCACCCTGGATTATGTCATCATACTACGTCATCCCTTACTGATAGCCTTCCAATCCCTTCAATCTTAGGGTCAAGTTGCGTTCATGTAACACCAAGATCGATGGCCTTCGTTACTTCGTAACTTCAGCGTTCAAGGAGTTCATGGTGTGACTTCCTCCTTGTTCCTGAAGTGGCCAACGTCAGGTTAACCATCGTCTGAATCCGATGGTCAGTAAGAGTCTATGTAGTCCCTGGATCCACAACCTCCATTCCTTCGGGGTTTCAGCCTTCGGGGAGTGGTCAATGTTGGGTTGACCTCGAGCTAAATCTAACGACCAGGGAAGATCTTGAAGGATCCCCAAATCTACAATTCGTGGTAATTCGCCACTCCGGTCTGTGAGGGTTTAGCCATGTAGACCCCAATTTGATCCTGGAATAGGTCAGCGCCGAACTAACAACCATCTAGATCAAATGGTCATGATTTGTCCCGAAGTTTCTTCGGATTGATGGCTCTCGTTAATTCGTGACTGCGACATTCAAGATTTTAGGCATGTATTTTCCAACTTCCTCCCGAAGGTACTCGATCCATGGACATGTGTCCTGGTTGATGGACGGTTAAGAGGGGTTCTCAACAGAGTCCCCAAATCAATGGCTGAGAAGGATATTCAAGGATCTGAGGATCGAGGGTCCACAATACATCGCAACTCCAGCCTTTGGGAGTTTTGGTGTTACGACACCCCTATTCTCCTGAAGTGGTCAACGTCGAGATGACTACAACATAGATCTGATGCTGGGAATAATTTTTGTCCATCCTCATATCTACGGCCCATGTCGCTTCGTGACTCCATCATTTGGGAGTTTTGGTGTTCGTGAAGTTTTAACATCCCGGAGCTCCGAGCTCCTAGAGTTTTGAAGCCAATAAGAGCTAGCTCCTTTCAGACTAACGCATGGTTCCCAATCCCTGTTCATATGGGTCCTTTGGAAATTCCTGTGGGCTAAGCATTAATCCCTTTAGGAACAAATGGGTTAAGGACATGGGAATGATCCCTCGGTCAGATGGGTGGGAGATCAGAAGGAGGCATCCTCCTTCCAAGCGGTTTGGACTTGGAAATTTCTCACGAGGGGGAAGGTTTTAGAGACCTACGCTATTATGGGCTCACATCTTATGACTCTAATTGATCAGATAAGTCAAGTATACGCCCACTTAAAAACATGAGTTCATAGAGAGATAATGCATACATCTAACTTAACCATTCAACACCGAACTCAGTCGCAGATGCATAAATATATTCAATCACTATTCATATTTTAATACCCATAGTATGAAGATACTTATCAGAAACCAAATTTCGTGAAGCGACTATTGAAATGGGTTCCTGTTTCCACCCAACAATAGGCACAACCACTCTTGATGGATTTACCGCTGGTAACCCTCGATCTAGACCATGATGATTTGAGAGAGACTCTTTCTTCTTGCTTGACGATAGTGAGGGACGGAGGTTACCCTCTTCCTCCCACAGGATCCTGGAAGCGGGTTTTCTCTGTACCAAGCAAGGAGGTCTGCCCAAGGACTTCCAAAGTCACTCATCAGTCTCGTTTATCAGCTTGTAATGAAAAACCTTGCCAACATCTTGTAACATTTAGAACAAGCTTATTCCCCAGTTCTTCCTCGAACTGGAGCGTTGTAACCGTTCTTTTTCTCTTATCGATATTGTTCTTGCGAATCTGCTCTCTTCACAGATCACTTTCTCCTCTCTTTCACATCTTCCCCCGAATTACCTCTTCCTTGCTTTTCTTAGCAAGGTTGTGTGGGTCATAATCCCAAGCTCGTGGTCAGTTTTGGAGTCTTACAGATGGGTACTCTGCCCCATCTCCTCATTAACTTTGAGGAGGACTCTCCCATCTACCACGCTAACTGGTATTTCATTATATGGGTCAGACGACTGTTCTGAGTCATTAATTCCAGTAGGGTATTGTTTTTGTGGGGGTCATCTCAACCATTCCTGGTTCCCCTCACTATCTCTCTCATAGAATCCATGGTCTATCTTGGCAAACCCCCCTTTCAGCAGTTATGCAACACTTATCCATTTTCTATTAATAACAAAAAATACATACATTAACCTTTTATATGAAGGTTCATCCAATCAGACATTCACACAAATCTAGTCTACCATAGTCTCTTGGCCAGTTATAGTTATATTTATAGATTGAGGAAAACAGGGTGTTACATCAACAATAGATGGTATAAGAGAAGATTCGTTGCAGATTTATATGAAGGGTTTGATGATCTCTTCACCACTATCTCGACAATAGATTGTATTAGAGAATGAATCACACTCTACTACTACAACGATGACAATGGATAGGGTGCACTTGTTGAGAATATAGTCCGGGCGCAAGCCTGATAAGGGTTCGATGAATTGACCCATCACAAAGGCAGCTTGAGCGCAGACTGGGTGGATGATTCGGTGCAACAAACTTGTTCACCACAAAATTTGCATCAAACTTAGAATAGAGGTTTGGTTGATCGTGCAATGAGAAGGTAGGGTTGGGTGCACACCTTGTGCATACCAAGAGTAGAGTTATGGTGAAACGAAGCACTTGAACAAGGTGGTTGATTGCAAGACTCATTGCAAAGTTCATCTCAAAACTTGTTGCAAACTAGATCACAAAGACAATTTGAGTATGGAATCGGTTGGATTTATTTGTGATAAAATTTAGTGCCAAACATGTTGTGCACACCTTGGAGAGACCAAGTGCAAAGTTAGTTGGGTAAATAAGATCACTTGGGAAAGGAATTTGAATGTAGGATTGTTGCACGACTTATCGCAGAGTCAGTTGGTTTGATTCACGATGGAATTCGGTGCTTAAACTATTGTGCACACCTTGAGAGACCAAGCACATAAGTTCGTTTAATGAGCAAGAGCACTTGGGAAAGACAGATGAACACAATATTTGTTATATGACTTGTTACATAGATAACCAAAGAAGTGATCACATAAGTGAAATGCAGAGGGAAATTGCAGAAGTGATTTTGAAGAGGAGTAATTCTAGGTTGTAGCGAAGTGAATCACTTAGGTCCATTGGACGACTTAGGGTGACATAGAGAAGCTCCATAGTAGACAATTGGTTGGGCACATTTCCATCATGATGCTTTTGTACTTTGCATTGCCAAGAAAAATAGTTGAGTTGAGTTGGGTTGTTGGAGGATGGGAGACCACAACCTTTAGACAAGGTAGCTCTTCACAGATTTACGACACTCTGTTAGCAACGATTATGAATTGATGATCGGGTGATTTTTGCATGGTGTCCTTCTGTGGAATTATTTTAGGGCGCAAAGATGACA
>JASDQU010739890.1:112731-153226 GCA_032191745.1 Picea mariana
GCAATTTCCTTTCATAGATTAAAATGAAAATAAATTCCTTAGTTAGATAATGATGATCTCATTATGTTGTTGATGGTTTATACAAGAAAATGCAGGGTATTTAACATTACTTTTATCATGGCTAAGTTTTCATTGGACTGTTTACTTCACACCTTTCATTTTTCCATTGAAATTAGTATTGAGCTTATACCATTAGAACTGTCCTTTGTTGTCAAGTGTCATCGAGATATCATCCGTCACTACCGAAGGAATTCACAAAACCACCAGCATTATATTTAAGTGTTTCATAGGTTAAAGATAGTTTCTTGCTTTTGTAGATTAGAAGAGATAGTTTCTTGTTTTCATAAGTTTAGTTGTTAGTCTTTCTTGCTTTCAATAGAATATATTTCCTTTCATGTATTGCATTGAGCATTTAAATTTCCTTTCACGCAAGAGAAATAGTTTTGCATTAGGCATTTAGTTCACTTGCCTCTTAGGCTAGGTAGTTGTTCAATGAGAAGTCTTTGCTTACTTGTCCCTTTGCTTTAGTAGGATAGATAGTTGCCTTTGTTTACTTGTCTTTTGCTTTAGTAGGTTAGTTAGGTGCTTTTGCTTGCTTGTCTATTTGCTTTAATAGGTTAGATAGGTGTTTTTTCTTACTTGATTATTTATTTTCTTTCATAGGGTAGATTTTCATTGAATGTAGGTTGGCAAGTTAAAGAAGTTTGCTTTTGTCATTTGCTTATTATGATTAGTAGTTTGCCTTTGCTTATTGTTTGCCTTACATAGAGTTTTTACTTGCTTTCTTAGGAACTATCCATCAGTCCTTGGCCCAAAAGTACTTAGGTTACCTAATTTCAAGTTGCTTAGTAGGGTTTTCTCATTAGATAGGTTTGTTTGAGTAGATTAGCCTTAGATAGCTACTTTCCTTAGTTAGTCTACACTCCTACCAACCTTCTACCTTTGGCATATATTTTTCTACAACTCTAAGTTTACTTACCCCGGGTTGACAATTTAATTGAGGGTAGTTTAGTGTCTTTTTTTAGTACATATAAATCACCTAACAGGGTGAAGGGTACATATCCTGAAAGGACTGGCGATATTTCCCAAAAATCGTTCAAATTATGATTAAGGTGCATTTTTATCCCACAACCACCACCTGGGTATATATAACCTATAATTGGCCACTATGTCACCTCTATCAAGCACAACATTTAGATTTTCAGCCTCATAAATCAGTCACAGGATGGATTCTTTCCAAATGTTGGGTGACCCAAGGAGGCACACATAGAACAAATGGACCTTGACCTTCAACCCTTCACAAATTTCTTTCTGCCTTATGGTGTAGGAATGATTGATTGGGAGGATTTTGGAACCCTAGTTCACAACTTTCTAAGTTTTAGATGAAAAATGATGATGGGGATTTATTTGGATACCTATCCCAAAAATCTTAACCTAAACTACACTTTTCTTTTGTGTTCCTCCTGTGGAGGTTAGATGTGTGTTTTTTATGGTTGTTTTTAGAATGTGAAAGTGGGATGTGAAGTTGGGGTGAAGGGGAAACTTCGTTGATTAATAGTTGTGTGAGAAAAAAAATTCCCAAACAAGTGAATCCCTTCTAATTATCCCAGATCACTTGTGGGTGCAAGGAGAAGAGAATGCTATGGTTTCAAGTATCTAACAAACCCTCCTTGAATGTGTGATTATGTGTGAAGGAATTGATAGTGAATGATGAGTTCTTAATAAGTTAAGTGAGAAATTTTTGGCATGTGGACATCACTTGGTCCTTTAAAATGGTTGCTTACTTCTAACTCACTATGTTTCACAAACAATTCTTGCTAATATAGAAAAATCCCTAAGTAACTAGAATGGTGGACATGTGGGTCCTTACTTATGAGCTTTAATCTCCCTAGGATGTTTTTTAATCTAAGAAATATTTGAAACTATTCCTAGATTGTGAACATTTGGGCATGTATGGGCTCTTACGATGCTTTAAACTTCGTACGTGATTTACTCTGTAAATTTGAAACTGTCCTAAGATTGTGCACATGTGGGCATGTGTAGGCCCTTACAATTCTTTAAGATTAAGTTAAAAAAAAAATCTAAGAGGTATTGGCCTCTCCTAGAGATTGATTTTATCAAGGGAGATGAAGACTTCTCTAGGAAATCTCTTTCTCTAATTTCCAAGATCACACAAAGGTGTGAGGAAAGAGAATACTCCAATATTGACAAAATAATCTCCTAGTCATGCTTTAATGTGGTGATAATAAAAGAAAAGAAACCGAACTTTAAGAATTCAAATGCTCATGATAAGCCATCCATGTGGCAAAAACAAGTGAAAGAAATTATGGTTCTTTTCATCCTCTTAAGTGTCTAAGTTAGCTAATTACTAATGTAAAAAAAAACTCTAAAGCATAATTGTTGCTTCTTTACAAAGTGCAATAAATATAAATCTAAAGCTTAACAATATATATATATTTTCACAGTCACACAGATATAGGTTCGAAATTGTGAGGATCCATGCGAGTTTAGGCCCGACCGTTGTGCAGATCCACGTGGGTTTAGGCTCGACAGTTGCGTAGTGTGCGTGGATTTTCTGGTACAAAATCAATGCGTCTGTTTTTCCCAAACTCCCGCACATGCAGAGAAATTGTGGGACTGGAATTTAAATTGGGTTCTCTTGATTAGAGGCTGGAATAGGTCGGTTTTGATCCTTTCAAACACAAATGAGTGAGAAAGAAAGATATTATAGCCTAATTGCGGAGGATTTTGATCCAACTCCCGAGTGGATTCACCAATCTATTGGGTTATTTTTTCCACTTGGGTGAGATAAAAGAGGTCCCTTAACTATCTAGTTAGGCCAACAATATAGCACAATAGTTTGTTAGTTGATTAGTGGTTCAATTGAATAGAAAACAAGAAAGAAAGAACAAATAAATAAAACTAAACGAAGCATGTACCAACTAAATATGACGCAATAAAGAGACACAATGAATAACTACCAAATGAGACTGATCTTTGAATTGATAACACCTAGGAGAAATATGGGAACTTATGAGTCCCCTATTCCTCCTCAGGAAGGGTATTTAGTCCCCAAATACAAATCTTTCTCTCTCCTAACAATGGCTGAAAATGAAAAGACAATGGTGAAGAATTGATTGTTGAACTTCTCAAGAGGAGAGAGGTGCAACACTTTCTATGAATGCTCAAATAGTTCTAGGAGAAAAATAGATTCTCAAAGACAAACTAAACAAAATAACAATACTCAAATTGCTTCTTATTTTTTGCATACAATGGCCCTATATTTATAGGAAGGTGGACAATTTTTTCCAAACTAGTTTCAAATGTGAATGGGAGGTCTTTGAAGGTACCTCCCATCCCTTTCAGTGATCCCCAGGAAGAAGTTTTGGGTGATTTTGGGTATTGTTGAGATCTACTCCACCCCATAAGTGGTTGAAGTCTGACTAAAATAATCAATGCATCGTTTCCACATCCATGTAGGTTTTTTGACTATCAGTCATGTAGACTACGCACTATGCATGTTGTACGTTGTGCTATCCCTCGTGGATGTGCGCATGCTGATTGTGCTGAATATGCGCAGAACTTCATAACCACTTTTGTATATTTTTGTGATTATCTTTCCAAACTAACTATGATCCTTCCATACTTATTGGTAGTAAGTTGTGCTCATCCTGACTGTTTCTTCATCAATTGTATGTGTTTGTGGTGAGAATTTTTTCGGTGATAACAACACCCATCACACCTATTGACACCAATCTCTCTGGTTTAGATAAATGAAAACTATCTTACCATCAATATCAATCACAACTATGGGGTATCTCGAACACTCCAAGGGTTGACATCTATGAAAACCAACTGTTAAACCAACTATACAACAATCACCTGCTTTGGCATTGATGGCCACACTCATACTCCAATACTCATGCTCCCCCTATCTTCATGCTTCTATTATTTCTCTTCACATGTTTTTGTCCTCATGTTTCTTTCCAAGTTCATCTTCTCTTTGATATCAATAAAAAAGAGTGACTCCCCCTGAAGGTATATCTTCTTTAAAAAATACTTCTCTGACTTAATGTGCTTGACCCTTTCTCTTATGATATCTCTCTTTCTCTCCCTTTGACATCATGGGAAAAAGGACAACCTCCCTATCGGTATGTATCCCCCTTTTTGTATGCTTCTAATATTTCTTTCCTAATTTATTTCTCTAATGATTTATCTCCCATTGAATTCTCTACAAGATGTAGAAAATATGGTGTTTCTTTCATACTCTTCCTTTCCTCTCTTTCGATGATTTTTGTCCATTGATGCTTCCTTTTGTAATTCTCTGACATATATAAAAAGAATTCAAAATTTATTGACTTCAAATATTTAGACATCAATGACCATACTATTCAACAATGTCTCACTGATGATATAGCCTTTGATGAAGGTTTCTCTTTCCTTGTTCTGCTATGCCTTTCACTGCTTGTTTTCTTATGACCAATTGATTCCACTTGTCCACTAATTCCACTGATTCCAATTATAAATATGCTATGTCATATATCTGTCTAGACCTGCCAATGATCTCATAAATCCATCTATGTCCATATGTCATAAGTTGTCCATAACTCTGCTAGATGAACTGATGAAATAAAGGAAGGAAAACAATTCTCTTGAGGAACAATTAGTCAATAATAATTATCAAGAAAGTTTCTAAGAATCCCAGCAGGTCATCATGAATCTAAAATCTCAGCTGGAAGAAGCCAAAGTGATTGAAGAAACTCTCAAGAGTCAGTTGGAAGAACATCTTTTTGTTTGACATGATGAACATCTTTCTTCTTGTTCGGATTTAAAATATTCTTTATTGTGATTTGTATTATTTGGATCTAATATAAGATGAGATCCCTGAGAGTAGATATTATATAACTTATCCCAAATCTCTTTGGTCAATGAACATTTTCCCACTTTTTATTTTGATGAATCACATAGTCCTTTCAGGATGAAATCAATTGCTATTTTGTTGTTTCTTTTCAATTCACTTTTGGCTGCAATCTTCGGTTTCTTTGTAGTGGTGTATCTTGTAAAAATTCATTTCCAAACATAATACCCATGTTCCTATAAAAACACTTTCATTTTTATTCTCCACATTTCATATCTCTGACCATTCTGACCATCAAAATGTGGTACCTACTATGATACCAATTGTTGGAATACTGATAGGGTGGGGGGTGAATCCGTATGAAAACTTTTACCACTTTTAACCACAATATATTAAATTCAACTATATCAACAATATACATCAATGTATCATATATTATTGCATTCAATATATCATGAGCATATAAACATAAGCAACATCACATCACATCAAATTGGGAGAAAACCACATAATGCTTTCTTATATATTGTCAAGAATACATTCATTATAAGCTCCAAATTCCCAATTCTCTAGCTACAACTCAAATGAAGATACAACCCCCTATTTATAGGCTCCAACCTAAAGGAAGCTACAACTCCCTAAATTATCTGGCTCCAACCAAAAGGAGGATAAAACCCCTGATTCTCAGGTTCCAACCTGAAGGAATATCCAACTCCCTGTGTTCTCTGGAACCAACCAGAAGGAGGATACAATCCACTTTCTTTTCCCCATCCTATCACCCTGAAATATAAATGTAGAACAAACTGTCACTGCCTCTGATAATCAACCTGTAATCAACATGTCACTACCACATCAAATTGTAACTGATGATCAATGTTTAACCTGTCACTGTCACATCTATGTATAACTAATAATCAACATGTGACTACCACTTTCACAATGACCAACCTGTTACTATCATTGTAACATCAACCAAGTTGTCACTGGCACTGCCACTATAATTGTCACTATCACCATCATTGTCACTTTCACCGTCACTGTCACTATCACTATCACCATCACTGATATACCATCATCAACCAAATCCGCTCACATGTATACAAAAACCATCGCTAAACCATGTACATCAACCATTTACATTAATTATCAACCATGTGCATCAACCATGTACATCAACCTGTATCAACCATGCACATCAACTTGTACCATACCGTGTACATCAACCTGTACCAACCATGCATAAACCATACACCATACCAAGTACATCAACCATGTACCATATCATGTATCAACCATGCACATCAATCTGTACCATAACATGTACATCAACCTGTACCATACTGTGTATCAACCATGTACCATACCAAGTACATCAACCATGTACCATATCATGTACATCAACCATATGTCTCAACCCGTACCAACATCACCAAGATATGCATCCAATATATACCTCAAACCATGTTCCTCAAACATGTACCAACATCACTCATGACATGTCCCAATCATGTAATACACCATGTAGCATAAGATATCAACAATGAAGTGCCTCAACAAAGTACTAAGGAATGTGCCTCATACATATGCCAATACAAATATGTGCCTCTAACAATGAACAATAACATCCATGTATGAAGTACCAAGAATATGTGTCAAGCAGGGATGATTTTAAGGATGGAAATTTATTTTAAAATGTAGAAACCTTGAGGAATCTTACTAATCCTTCATATGTCAACTATAAATGTTTGGAGATATTTTTGTAAAAATATTCAAATTTCTAATTATATAGTTTTTATAAAATTTTGGCGATTTTTAAGGTAAAATAATTTTATCCTATAGAATTTGGGCGAATCATTTTTAAAATAGCGAATCTCGTTTTTGGAAAAACCATGGAAAATTAGCCCAAGAGCGAAATTTAGCCCCTAAAATCATCCCTAGCACTGTCAAGCATGCATCAATATCACCTCAACCATATGAAACCATGTACCATGTACCAAAAGGGTTCCAAGATATGCCTTAAGCATGTTCCATACCATCCATGAAACAAGCCTCAAACAAACACATGTAAAACATACCTTTACTGACGAAGAGGACCTGGTGTATACCGTCTCAGAAAAACAAACCTTTCTCAACTTTAGAATCGACAAGATGACACTTTCTTCAATATTTTTCAAAAGCATTCACTACTTGCTCCACTGTGACCTGCGGATGTGCTACTTTCTCCACTGTGACCCACAAATGTTCGCTACTTTCTCCACTCTAACCCGTAAATATCTGCTACTTTCTCCACTGTGACCCACAAATGTCCACTACTTTATCCACTGTGACCCATAGATGTCCACTACTTTCTTCACTGTGACCTACAGATAACCTCAGAAATATAGTTTGATCACTTCAGAATTTCCGTTCAAGTTTCTTCACTACCTCAAACTTCTCAGACTTCGCTACCTCAGATATGCTACACAATATTTACCAAAAACATCATTTGAAATATAGATAATCATTGAACTTGTGCGTTTTCTTATGAAGGACTTATTGTGGTGTATGTTGAGCACACAACAAACCCTAAAAATCCTCTATCAATTTTTTTCTTTTTGGGTACCACTTGATCTTTTGCACTGTCTGATTCGACTTCATTTTGAGAAATGTTTTGTATTTGATTATTCTCATGATTCTCATCACCTATTCAGGTTTTTTTGAACTTATGAAACCCCATGACTTAAAAGGCATTAACACCTGAATAAAGAATCAACAGCCAAAACACTTCACCTGATGCACTCAGATTCAACATCGGAAGGAATTCAAAGAAGGAAAAGAACCACTTGGGAAACCTCAGTCGCCGAGAGTCGATCTCCATTAGCATCGAAAAAAGGAAGTTTTTGTTTTGCGTCAATTCTTGCATAAGGATATCGCTAATATCCAATTCCCCTTCGACATTGGTAAAATATGAGGGGGATAGACGTTAACGAAGAGAGAAAACATATTTCCAATAGCCGATGCCTGATGTGCTTATCGGAATCAGGGAAAACCTAAAAGGATCACAACAAACATTCTTACCACACTAAAGGTTATTCCTGATCTCTGATCCCCGATGCATTTTTGTCATTGAGACTTTTTCGAGGAAGCTAATCCAAAGAAAACACTTGATAGGTCTATTGCCAATCACTGACCCTAGATACCTTTTCAACATAACCAAGCTAAGGTTTGTTTTAGAATGAATAAGTTAAGGAAAGTCCTGAATCTGATTAATACACTCTAATTAAGTCACCGATATTTAGCGCCACGTGTGTTCTACCGGTAGGAGGATTGTACAGTCTAGTTTTATCCCGAGTCATTCTTGGTTCCCTAGGTCCAAGTCACATCTCCGAGTCGGCTTTTCCACAACAACATTATACGGTGAAATTGATCAGCATCAGACCTTTTTGCAGAAAGACATCAACGAAAATGTTCATAGCACATCCCCAATCTTGGATCCACCCATTGAGAGAGTGACACGATGGGACATTTTAGCATTAGATATGATCCACTTTTGAGCATTTAAGGACGTAATTAATACCAAATACTGCATTAGTTGCTACCTCATGATCCAATCAAAACAACCATTTAAAATCATAGATAGACCACTTCGCCGATAGACCACATCACCACCTGCGCCTTCGCCATCAACCCACAAGGATTTTAATTTATAGAGATTCAACGAAAGATTTGTTAAAATTTCACTCATAACCCGAATTGAATGGCTGATGCGACACAATAAGTTCTTCCCTGTTTAAATTATCTTGAGCTGCTATAAATGAAATCATTCTGCACGCGAGGAAATTCCAAAGCATCCGAAGGAGAAAGATGAGTAATTCGAAGGCTGTAGAGATCCCGTGAGTATGAAAATAACTAGGTTTTAGAAAGATTCACAGGTATGTATCCAAGTCTATAAATTTTACATGGATACAATTTATATGTTTTTATCCGGTTTTGTTCTTTACACAGTCTCTGGAATTTTATTTTTAGTTTTAGGAACAATGTCTCCAAGAAATCCAACCACTAGACAATCGCAGAGGGCATCGAAGCTGAAAGAACTAGAGGTAGGCGAAGGCTCTTTGCTAGGGATCAAAAAATAATTGGAATACACCCTGAGGCCGAAACCTATCATTAAGACAACAACRAAGAAGGTTTTCATCTAGTCTCTATCCTTTGGTGATACAGAGGCAAACACAGGGTCCAGGATGGCGCTCCCACATTGGGGATAAATATTTAACAGGTTCAATCGAGAGGACTACCCATAATATGTCCCACATAGTGATCCAGATGTAAGGGYTCTTGATGACCAGGTGTTCCCCAACATCCAATGGTCATATATACACATGGTGGTGAGCATAACCTCTATTTTCCCCTACATAGAGGTCCTAAAATGGATCATCGACCACACAGACACGCATAAATGTTTAATCAATGATGAAAATGGTGGATGTGTCAGGGTGTTCCTATCGATAGAAGTTCAAAAATACTACAAGCTTAGAGACCCCGAGGAGAGGCTAAACACATACTTCATGGTGAAGTTCTACGAATGCCACAACACCAGTTGAGTGATGGCATCATGGTGGAGGGAGGATAATAAGTACACCAATCGGAGCACTGGCTGGTATGGGATGACTAACTTAATGGATCTATACATCTATTTGATGGATCTCATCTACCAATTATATGGAGAGAAGGACTGCTCCATATTTTCATAGGCATGGATTCCCTTGGATTACATAGTGGCGATCTCTAGGAGAGATTTCAACTGGGGAGCAATAATTTCTAAACAACTAGGAATCTATGTACAAGAGGCCCAGGTGCCAAAGGAAGGAGAGACACCAAATTTCTACATGTCTTCATACTTTCTCAATGTCATGTGCACTATAAACATCTTTGCTAGCATGAATCTGAGTTGGCATGTTGCAGAGCTCCTGTTCCACGTCTACTTCAACGTGCTAAGGGAAAACAGGTATAAGAAGTATTAATCCCTCGTCTGTGATGAATTCATTAGGTGAATTCATTTTATTATTTTTAAGAAGGAATGCCCGAGACTATTGGTTGTGGCCAAGAAAATGATATCCAAGGTAGGCCACTGGTACTTGGATGAGCGTGACACCTACATCAAGGTGTTTGGGGTCACTAGAGCACCACATATCCTACCAGGTCATGTCTCGTACCGACTTGTCATAGGAGAAATATTATATCAAACCATCTTTCAAGACTACAATGCCACCTTGGTCAAGGACAAGAAACATGCGTTCATACCCTATGGGTTCCATCTAGGTTTCGACTTGGTAAAGGATATCGCTCAAGAAAAACAAGAAGGGATGAGCCAACTCGAGTTCTGATTCTAGACGAGTTGATTTCACAAGCATGATCTTAAGGGTCTGGTCTTGCAACATGCTTCACAAGTGTCATCCTTCTTTCCATACGCCCACGACAAATTCGAAGATGAAGTGTTCACAGAAAATTCCCATGACTGGGACGAGGTGGTACAAAGGATGGATGACCCAAAAATGACCAGGTTCAAGGCCATGAACCTGGATGAATAAGTGATGACAATAGATAAGTTGAATTAAGAGGCCCTCAAATCCAGGGAAGAAATTAGAGCGACAGAGGCAACAAAGATTTCCTTGGTGGCTCCGATGTATAACAGGGGATTTCCCATGAGACTAGAGGTACATGCAAGGGGATTTCTCATGATAGAACAAGAAAAGAGAGTAATCAATCAACTGTAGGATGACCTAGACCTCGCAGTAATAACAAGGCTCCTTGCTGACAACCCAGTCGAAAGTCAGATAGGTCCAAGTGGTCCAGAACCAATACAAATTGAATAAATCACCGGGTTAGACAACCTTGAATTTTTAGTGCTGCGAGGCAGATCGCTAGGGGACGTTTCATCTTAGCCCGAAGTAGAAAGAACATCAGGGAGGTAAAGTGCACCGAAACCCCTCCACGAATTAATAAAATCTATGATGATGAGGAGAGTTCGAAGGTGTCCTTGGTGACTCTGGTGTAGATCATAGAGGAAAAGGAACCCGAGAAAACATGCTCCCCAGCTCCCGACGCTCAAATTAGGGACCATCCACAAAATGAACAGGAGTTCAAAAGTGTCTTAGAAACTAAGCTACTCGATGTACCAGATACCCAAATGAATAGTCCGACAAACGAGCTAGGGTCAGGTGAACATAAGGAAGAAGTTCCATAGTAGGAAATCGACATCTCAACAACCGATTATCAAGTAAGTACCAAGCCTACCCCTGATGCTTCAATTTCACCTGATACTCTACCTCCCGATGAGAAAAAACCAGAGGTTGGACCTTCAAAACACATAGAAGAGGTTTAAAAACCCATTCTTGAACAGATATACACCATCGGAAGCCTAGGAAATATGCTTACCTAGGGATATCAACAAATCCCTGAACCCATGCATAAAGTTGTTGATACACATGAAATATACTATGATCAAAAAAGGAAATCTATTGTAAAAAGGACCACCAAGAAGAGGAGGCTTACAATGGATTGCTTCATCCTCATCACCATAGAGGAAAAATTGATCAACATCGAGCATGCCAAGAGTGTGAGCTTATCGGTGTAGGGATGGCGATAACAAATGCCACCCTGGATAGAGAAAGAAAAGATGAAGAGGAGCTGGCCGCTGTGCTAAAGGAGTTGGAACATCTATGCCATTTGGAGAAATACTATTAGGACTCCACACAGGCCACATTGTTCTTGAGAAGTGAATTCCAAGATGCCTACAGTAAATTCACAAATGAGCGGCGCCTTTTCACTGTAGGGATATCCGACTTCCAAGAAGACACCCTGATGGCGCTAGCAACGTGCAAGGACATGGAAAGGTGGTATGAGAAGTCCCACCAAGTTTTGAAAATAATTGATTATATCAACGTGGTTCAAAAGGGTTGAGACACCGAAGAGCATGGTATTTGGGTGTTAAGGGATAGCAACATCGACCGCATAAAGAAGTCAGCCAAATACTTGGTATGAATGGCCCAAGAACCTCATTGGGAAATCCAACAGAAGTGGGTCAAGTGCAAAAAGAGCTGGACCAAAATCAACCGGGCAATGAGAGACATCGACCTTCCAGAATTTGACACACCCGATGACTTTGTCGACTTGCACGACATAGTCAAATTGCATGTCGAACAAGACTCATTGTGGGCTGTGGAGATAACAAGGGTGGCGAACATGGAGCTAGGACAAGTGAAATAGTTCATGGTACACCCGATCAAGGCTCAGACCATGTTGCAACAATTAAGTGCCAGAGTAGTCAAATATTGGGCATGGGCAGTAGAGATAAAGGAAATATTTTCCACCCCAATGGACCAACATAGATTCCTACATACCAACAAATGCGAGGATCTCATCTTCTAATGGGCGGAGTATGAGAAGAGTCATCCACTCAAGTGAAACCATTTGATGACTTTTGGAAGACTGAGCGATGAAAGCACCAGGTGGCGATTTTTTTGTTTTACTTAGCTGCACTTTGATAGTTATTTTTAGTTAATAATATGTTATAAATAATAGGATTGACTTGTTAGCAAGGGTCGATGGTTGTTGCAAAGACCCTCATTTTTTGGATTTGTAATGAACTATTTCGGAGCTGCCTTAATTGAGAATTCATGTTTAGGACCAAAGATAAGTTTGCGTTTTTCATCAAAAGTGTGTGTGATTGGATCTGAATAAGAATTATTTCTAATTTTTTAATCTCATGAATAGATGTTGTAATGAGTAAGATCCTCTGAATCTGTTGATAAGTTATCTGATTCAATATTTTTATAGTTCTTGTCTTCAATGAAGAAAAGTGAATCATTGTGTTGATACGTGATTAATGATTAGAGTTAAGGAAACTATTTTTCTTTCCATCGTTTATTGCATGTATGTTTTCTCCTGATAATCGTATCTCAGTCAACAATTGGAATACAAATAGGTTAATGTATTACTTCTAGGCTTGTTGTAGGTGTAACAATCATTGTCTGCATGTTTGAGCACATGGGTTATCCCAAGATCATCCTTCTCTAATATTTAAGCTTTCCCACTTTGTTACCTAGTTGGTTTATACTGACATTTATATTGTATCGGTCCCACCTATAAGAGAAAATACAAAAAAAGGACGTTCGAACCGAAGAAGGAGCTTTCACAAGAAAACATAAATCCAATCAATTAATTAGCTGGATTGCAGGATATGGAGAACCATTCCACCATAAAACACTGCAGAGTTCAAGGCATTTAGGACCCCAAAAAATAATTGGTGCTAGAAGGAGGTCTTGAAGAATGAATGGCTGACAATATTTTTAACACATTATTTCAGACAGCCTGTAGATTCAAAACAACCCACATGCATGGCTAGTCATTCTCAAGACAACCCACACACACTGAGTACTCCTAAAGAAAGTAACTCACCCCAACAAGGGGAAGAACATATATTCCATGAGATACCTTATTCTCTTCCTCATGA
Organism: Picea mariana; assembly: GCA_032191745.1. Classification (NCBI taxonomy): domain Eukaryota; kingdom Viridiplantae; phylum Streptophyta; class Pinopsida; order Pinales; family Pinaceae; genus Picea; species Picea mariana. Next base: position 126,081 of record JASDQU010739890.1, read on the forward strand.
GGAGTTGAACTATTTCAGAAGAATCAGAAGAGATTACATCTGACAAATCAGAGCACTGCCCTTAGCCCTGTTACTTCCTCATAGAAAATAAGTAAGCAGACCAATAGTTGATAACCCCGACCAGGTTTTTGTTGACATAGTAGAATACCTGATAGATTTCTCCCTTATCGAAATCGACCATCCTCTCAATCTAATCCCGGAAACACCAGCCGGTAACTGCTCCGAGCCCAACGAATTTTTCGACGAGGAAGATTTCAAAACCGAACGCTCAGTTTTAGGATCAGAAGACATGGAAGATAACAATGATCATGATGATGAAAGGGGAAAACCACCTCAGAATAATCAATCTTGGTTGGCTATATATTCTTTGGCCATCCTTGGGCGAGTACATAACCATCCCCGACACCCAAAAAAGTTTCTCCCTAAATTTGATCCTGAAACCTCAGGATTGTTTGAAGAACATATCAAAAAATTCATACTAGCTATCAGATTGATGATTGTACAACATGAATACATAGTATTCAGGATTTTCCCCTACAATTTCGAGAATTTGTCCTCCACGTGGTATTCTAACTTACCTGTAGGATCCATAACTAGTTGGATGAAGTTTCAAAAAGATTTTCTAGATAAATTTGCAGAAGAAACCACTACAGGAGCTTTGATGGTCGAATTGTTCGCTGCCACCATGAGTTCAAAGGCAAAGGTTAAATACTTCAATCAAATATTCACCACTATCTTAAATAAATTCCAACCAGAAGCTAAACCCACTCAATAGTTGCGAATCGAGGTATATGCTAACTCTCTCCCAACTTCTATTTCCATGTTTGTGAAGAGGGCTGCCAAAGAAACCTTAGCGGAGAATTTTGAAGAAGCCAAAATGATAGAGTTCCGAATGAAGGGATGTAAAGAAGGCCAAGTATCATTAGTCAAGAAGGAAGTTCAACCTCCTCCCAAGAGAGGACTACTGTTGACTAGACCCCTAGGGAAATAAACAAAACAAGGTCCCAAAAAGGGAAGTGGAGACATAGAATGCCTACAACGCATGGTCAAGAAGTTTTCAAATGAAATCATAGACATGAAAACAAGTGCATGAGAAGGAAACAAAGGCCATAGGCCCTATAAATATTTTTTCAGAAGAAATCCACCATTAAAAGTGATTGAACCTCCCCCAATCAACTTAAACATCGATTTGGAAAATGTAGCATCTGACTCTTTCTGTACTTATAACCAAGAGAAACACTTTGAAAGAGACTACCCACATTGGGTGCATGCTGTGAATTTTATGACCACTCGGTTTCTAGATGAATTTTTCCCAACCGAACAATCAAGCAACTCAGTTATGAAGATTTTTGATCAGGAAGAACTTCATCCACCAGAAGAAACAACCATGCTGATATGGGACCCTAAACTACCAATGCCTTCCGATGACCTATTTTAGGTTCAAGAACCACCCATAGAGGTCTTGGTTGTGAAAACACGAAGTAGGGGTCAACCTATCTCAAATGATATTATTACTTCACAAACTTTGGGAGGAAAACCAGCTCCCAATCACCCGAAAACACCTTTTGTCCCCCGAAGAAATCCTATAAACATCCATACACGAAAATTTCCCAAGCTATACTACACCATAGTAAAAGACTTGAAAATGTTGAAATCAAATATACCAGTAATGGAAATATGTAGAATCCCTCAGCAAAAGAACGTTCTATTACAAGCATTGAAATCAATAGAAAATCCTACAACAAGCATTGATCAAGGAGGAAATATAACTCCCACGAATCTAAGAAATAAACCAACTGTGAACACTTGCTTTGAAGATAAGAAGGAAAAACCTTTTTTCCCACCGTTCCTTTTGACATTTGAAGTCTTCAATAGAAACCTTCATAATTATTTGTTTGACTCGAGAGCATCCTCTAATGTCATGCCATTATCTATTTGCAAAAAATTAAATGCAGTCCCTCTCAAAAKAAATAAACATGTTATACAACTAGACAAAACCCAGGTGAAGGTTATGGGAGAGCTCAAAGATGTAATGATCAGAATAGAGACACAACCTAAATTTGTGCAAGTAATTAACATCATTGTAGTAGATATCCCATAAGCTTATGGATTGTTATTGAGTYGAGATTGGTTTGAGAAGTTAAATGGATACTTTAGTACAGACTGGGCTCACCTTTGGCTTCCATTTAAGGGACAAATGAATATGACCAGGATCGATAGGGAAAGATATCTAAAACATATTGTCACCAACTTAGAAACCCTTAATGAACCCCCATAGACATATTTCCCCATGCTAGGAAATTGTTCCCGTGACTCCGATTTCGGGAATTTCTCCCCCATCTCATCTGATGTCCCTCTTACTCAAAACTTCGAAATGATTTTTCAAGAAAAAATGCCGACAAAAGAAAAGGAAACCCTCTTCTGTCAAGGACTTGCGTTAGAAATCATGAAACAAGTAGGAGGAAAGGAGGAAAGTGGTAGGAAAAGGGAAACTAACAACTTTTTCTCACCAATTTGGACCTTAGACTTTGATGGATCTAAATCGCAAGAAGGGTTAGGGGCAGGGTGCATCCTCATTGATCCAAAAGGTAAACAACATTTCATGTCCTGTAGACTAGAATTTGAATGCACAAACAACACTACTGAGTATGAAGCTCTAGTACAAGGGAAAAAGAAAGCCATAGATTTAAACGTTAAAGAATTGAAGGTTTTTGGAGATTCTGAAATCATCGTTAGACAAGTAAGGAACACTATACATTGAAACTCTCCACACTTGAGGAATTAACTACAGGAAGTGCACGGGCTAATAGAGCATTTTGAAGCCTTCAACATTACAATGATCCCTAGAACAAAGAACATTCTTGTTGATTCTTTGGCCAATGCTGCCTCAAGGCTATAACCTCTAGAAGACTATGAAGCCTTCCAGTTCAATGTGGAGCTACTCTACAAACCATAAGTTCCCAATAATATTTCTAATTGGAAGGTATTTGAAGGAGATGAACAGATCATAAAATTTTTGACCAATCATGATAATTTCAAAGACTTGGCTATTGATGATGAAGTATTCCATGAGAAATTAGCGGAAACCGATCCTCATACAGATCAACCGACTGACAAACCAAGGTCTCACATGATACTGAAGGGAGTAGCCAATTTATAAAATATTTTTGACCTCAGGGAAATATTTAAAGGGTCAAAGAACACAAAGATAGGGAGTTCTTGTCCCATGCATGAAACTATAAATCTAGGAACCCCGAAAAACCCCAAGAATATAAATCCTGGCAAGACAATATCTAAAGAGGAAAGGAAGGCATATCTCAAAATTTTCAGACAATATCAAGATGTTTTTTCATGGTCTTATGGAGATCTGAAAACTTATGATACTCGTTTCATTCAACACACTATCCCATTAATTCTTGAAGTGAAACCGTTCCAACAGAAGCTCCGAAAGTACTACCCATCCCTGGAACATCTCATGTGTCAGGAGTTAAAGAAACTACTAGATGCCAAGATTATCTTCCAGGTTAGACACTCTGCATGGGTAGAAAATTTGGTTCATGTGAGGAAAAAGTCTAGGGATATCCACATCATGGATTTTAGAAACCTTAACAGATATTCAAAGAAGGACAACTATGTAGTCCCACCAATGGAGCAACTCTTGCAGACCGTGTCTGGCTCTGAGATTTTCTCCCTGATGGACAATTTTTCAGGTTACAACCAAGTTCTAGTTTCAGAGGAAGACCGTTTGCAGACTACCTTCCAAACCAAGTGGGGAACCTTCTCTTATAAACATATTCCCTTTGGGTTAATCAATGCAGGGGTGACCTTCCGAAGGGCCATTGATGTAGTGTTTCGGGGACTAATCAACAAGTGTGTAGCAGTCTATTTGGATGATGTGACTGTGTATTCAAGGAAAAAAGAAGATCACATCCAACACTTAACCTATATTTTTGAAAGGTGTAGGAAATACGGTATATCCTTAAACCCTAAGAAAACTATTTTTGGTTTAGAGGTAGGTAAAATGCTAGGCCATATCATATCTCAAGCAGGGATCTGCATAGACCCATAAAGGATTAGGGATATAGCTCAACTTCCATTGCTCCACAACAAAAAGGCTATGCAATCGTTCTTTGGGAAAATCAATTTTGTGAGGAAATTCACTCCCAATTTCCTTGAAACTATCAAACCCTTACAAAAAATGGTCTATAAATATGTTGAATTTAAGTGGGATGATGAATGAAAAAATTCCTTTAGCAATATTAAGACTGCGATATCTCAAGCCCTAGTGTTGCGAAGTACCAATTTTAGCAAATATTTTTTCCTCTATACTTTTGCCTCCGACCAATCGTTAGTTGCAGTATCGACTTAGAAGGATGATGACAACAACGAGGCCCCGGTATTGTTCATGAGCACTAATATCCAAGGGGCTGAACTAAATTACCCTTCTATAGACAAGAAGGATTATGCAGTATACAAGGTAGTGAAACACTTCAGATATTACATCCTGAAGAACCATACCAAAGTCATTGTACCTCACCTTGCATTCCAATCCCTATTCACTCAATAAGATATGGGGAAAAGAAGAGGAAACAAGATGGAAGTAGTCCAAGAATTTGATCTATATAGAAAACCTGCTAAACTGGTTAAAGGACAAGGGTTATGCAAACTAGCAGCTGAAGCCCATGACCAAGTAAATGAAGACCCCGGATGGGAGAATGAATTACAATTTTGGTGTGGTGAAGCTCCATACGTCTCCCCAGGGAAAGAGTCTTGGTATGAGAAACTGACTTCTCTCTTGCATCATGGAACTTTCCCAAAAAACCTAAATTCTAGGGAAAGAAGAGCCCTCAGGTTATAATCAACACAATATCACCTCATAAATTCATTTCTCTTCCGTGTTAATTATGATGGGGTACTTTTAAGATGTCTCGAACATGAAGATGATGAAAAAGTTCTGAAGGAGCTCCATGATGGTCCTACAGGTGGAAATTTCATAGGAAACACCACTTCTCATAAAATACTGAGAGCCAACTATTATTGGCCTACTTTGTTCGGGGATGCTCACACCTACTCTAGAAACTGTAAAACTTGTCAAATAAGCATGGGGAGGGAAAAGCAAGCAGTTGTCCTACTCCAACATGTGGTTGTTTCCAGGCCATTTGAGCAAAGGGGGTTACATATCATAGGAGATATTTCACCAAGTTCTTAAAAATAACATAGATACATACTAATTGCCACAGACTATTTCACGAAATGGGCAGAGGCCATCCATTTGACTCATGTAAACGAAAAGGTGGTGATCCAATTCATAGAACAACAGCTGATCACAAGGTTCAATATGCCTTCTGTCCTATCTTTTGATAATGCCACTTACTTTTCTTCCACCCTATTAACAGAGTTTTCTCTAGATAAAGGAATCATAATCAAATACTTTGCAAACTATTATTCACATCGGAACGGAGTAGCAGAATCAACCAATAAGAATCTAGTGAGGATATTAAAGAAAAAAATTGTTGACAACCAGAGGAATTGGCACAATTCACTCCATAATGCCTTATGGGATGATAAAGTAACACCTAAGGAATCCATAGTAAATTCCCCATACTTTCTGGTATACGACCATGAAACCATTGTCTCGAACAGTCTATATCTTCCATCTCTTCAACTTGCTTAGGATTCTAGAGGACAACCCTCATCAGTCATACAAAAAAGAATTGATACCCTCCTYGTGCTGAAAGAAGAAAGGGAGAAAGAAAAATCAAAGTTCGTAGCTCATCAACAAATAGTTAAAAGGTGGTTTGATAAGMAGAAGGCTAAAGAGAAGAATTTTGAAGTGGGAGACTTAGTCCTTAAATGGGATAGAGCAAATGAGCCGAAAGAAAAACATTCTAAGTTTCATAATTTATGGCTCGAACCTTTCCAAGTGGMTGAGAAGATTGGGGTAGGCACGTATCGGTTGTAGAATCTAAGGGGGGAACATGACTCCCTCCTGGTGAATGGTCAATCCCTAAAATAATATTTCCATTAAACAAAAAAAAAAATTGTGTGTATTTTCACAATGATTTGTTAGGTCGATTATGGAATTCATTTTTTGTTTTTTGCTATAGTACTTCTGTGCTTTTGAATATTGTGTTTATCAATAAGGTGGTTGACCTCAATTCATGCGGTATGGAAAACTATGTTCTTGACTCATCGCTCACATACAACACAAGAAGCACTAGGGGACGTGCAGTTGTTTTAAGGGGTTCTCTATCTAACCTACATAGATGAAAAACCTTGGAAAAGTGATGAAGTGTATTTCTGGTGGTCTGGTAAAACCTTAAGGGAAAGATGGTAATATGGAAAGGACTACATGTACCTCAGAGACATAGCTAGTGAAATTTCACCTTAACCATCTCATTTTGCAAATAATAGACGCCCTCCTCTCCCACTCATTCAGGGCATTCTACCATAACAAAATAAACCATATCAAATGAATGCACAGTAGGAGAGGGTATGTAGATAAATCTGTCATGGCTATGGATGCTCGCTGGCAGTGTAGCAAGGTCTGTGACGTCGGGGTGACTCCGCTGGGGCTATGGATGCTCACTGGCAGTGGAGCAACATCGTAGAAGTGAGTAAGGGTAACTAAAGGGCCTAGTTCCAGTGAATTTGCTCGACTCTTTTCAAAGGGGGCATGATTGAGGGTTATAGGAAACAAAGGTGGAATAAAGGTTGAAAACCCTACAGGCAGGCCCAAATGCACCAACTAGGGAATTTCAAATGCAAGGGTAAAATAGGCTATGATAAAAAACTAGTTAAGTTCTTAATCAACTTTTTCATCACCTGAGCCCAAGGTAGGAAATAAGATTCTGATTTCACCCAGTAAGTCGTCATTTGTTGAGCACTCAACAAACCCTAAAAATCCTCTGTCAAGATTTTTATTTTTGGGTACCACTTGATCTTTTGCATTGTCTGATTCGACTTCAATTTGAGAAATTTTGTCTTTGCTTACTCTCATGACTCTCATCACCTATTCAGGTTTGCTTGAACTTATGAAACCCCATGATTTAAAAGGCCTTAACACCTGAATAAAGAATCGACAACCAAAACACTTCACTTGATGCGATCAAATTAGACATTGAAAGGAATTCAAGGAAGAAAAAGAACCACTCGGGAAACCTCAGTCACCGAGCACTGATCTCCATCATCATCGAAAAAAATAAGTTTTTGTTTTGCGTCAAGTATTGCATAAGGATATCGTCAATATCTGATTCCCCTTCGGCATTGATAAAAGACGAGGGGGATAGACATTAAAGAAGAGAGAAAACATAGCGCCGATAGTCAATGCTCGATGCACTTATCGAAATCAGGGAAAAACTAAAAGGATTGCAACAAAAATTCTGACCGCGCTAAAGGTTATTCCCAATCACTGATCCCTGAAGCATTTCCGGCATCAAGACTTTTTCGAGGAAGCTAATTTGAGTAAAACACTTGATAGGTCTATCGCCGATCGTTGACCCTAGATACCTTTTCGACATTGGAAAGAGAAGGTTTTTTTTAGAACGAATAACTTAAGGAAAGTCCCAACTTCGGTTAATACATGCTAATTAAGTCACCAATATTCAACGCAATGTGTCTTTACCCAGTAGGAGGATCGCACGGTCTAGTTTTTTCTTGAGTCATTCTTGGTTCCCTAGGTACGAGTGACACCTTTGAGTCATCTTTGCCATGACAACATTATATGGTGAAATGGATCGGCGTTAGATATTTTGGCATAAAAACATCAACAAAAACGTTCATAGAACATCCCTGATGCCCGATCCAACCACTGAGAGAGCGACACAATGGGAAGTTTTAGCATTAGATACAATCGGATTTTGAGCATTTAAGGAGACAATTAATACCAAATACCACATTAGTTTCTACCTCATGCACCAATTAAAACAACCATTTAAAATCACCAATAAACCACATCACCACCCACACCTCCACCGTCAACCCACAAGGAATTTAAGTTATAGATATTCAACGAAAGATTTCTTAAAATTTCACTCATAAACCTAATTGAATGGCTGATGCAACACGGTAAGTTCTTCCCTATTTAAATTATCTTGAGCTATTTTAAATGAAATCATTCTGCACGTGAGGAAATTCCAGAGCATCGGAAGGAGAAAGAAAAGTAATTTGAAGGCTGCAGAGATCCCGTGAGTATCAAAATAACCATGTTTTAGCAAGATTCATAGGTATGTATCCAAGTCTATAAATTTTACATGGCTACAATTTATATGTTTTTATCTGGTTTTGTTCTACACATAGTATCTGAAATTTTATTTTTAGTTGCAGGAACAATTCCGCCAAGAAATCCAACCACTAGACAATCACCGAGGGCACCAAAGCTGAAAGAACCACAGGTAGGAGAAGACTCTTCTACAGGGATTGAAAAACAATTGGACTACATTTCGAGGCCGAAACCTGTCATTAAGACAACAACGAATAAGGTTTTCATCCATGCTGCAGCCTTTGGCGATACAGAGGCAAGCACAGGGTCCAGGATGGCACTCCCACATTGTGGAGAAATATTTAACAAGTTCAACTAGGAGGAGTAACTAGAATATATCCCATACAATGATCCAAACGTAAGGGCGCTCGATGAATAGGTGTTCCCCAACATCAGACGGTCATATCTACAAATGGTGGTGAGAATAACCCCTTTTTTCCCCTGCATAGAGGTCCTGAAATGGCTCATCGACCACACAAACACAAAGAAATGTTTAATCAGTGATGAAAATGGTGGATGTTTGGGGGTGTTCTTACCAGTATATGTTCAAAAATAATACAACCTTAGATACCCTAAGGAGCGGCTAAACAAATACTTTGTGGTGAAGTTCTACGAATGCCACAACACCAGCCGGGTGATGGCCTCATGGTGGAGGGAGGACAAGAAGTAAACCAACCGAAGCACTCATTGGTATGGGATGACCAACTTAAGGGAGGCATATATCTATTTGATGGCTCTTATCTGTCAATTATATGGAAAGAAGGATTGGCCCATATTTTCATAGGTGTGGATTCCATGGGCTTACACAGTGGCGATCTCCAGGAGCGGTTTAAATTGGGGAGAAATAATTTCTAAACAACTAAGTATTTGTGTATAGCAGGACCGGGCACCAAAGGAAGGAGAGACACCAACTTTATACATGGATTCATACTTGCTCGATGTCATGTGCGCTTGAAACATCTTCGCCAACATGAATCCGAGATGGCATGTTGCAGAGCTCCTAGTCCACGTCTACTTATACGTGTTATGGGAAAACAGGTATAAGAAGTATTACTCCCTCATCTATGATGAATTTATCGTGTGAATTTATTTTATTATTTTTAAGAAGGAATGCTCGAGACTATCAACTGCGGCCAAGAAAATGATATCCAAGGTAGGCAACTGGTACTTGGATGAGCGTGACACCTACATCAGGGTGTTCAGGGCCACCAGAGCACCACATCTCCTACCAACTCATGTCCTGGACCGGCTTGTCATAGGATAACTATGCTATCCAACCATCTTGCAAGGCTACAATGCCATCTTGGTCAAGGACAAGAAATGAGTGTTCATACCCTATGGTTTCCATGTAGGGTTCTACTTGGTAAAGGATACCACTCAAGACAAACAAGAAGGGATGATCCAACTCAAGTTTAGATTCTAGACAGGATGATTTTGCAATCATGATCCAAAGGGCCTAGTCTTGCAACATGCTTCATAAGTGTCATCCTGTTGGCTGTATGCCCACGACAAATTCAAAGACGAAGTCTTCAAAAAAAATGCCCAAGACTGAGACGAGGTGGTACAAAGGATGGCTGACCAAAAAATGACAAGGTTCAGGGCCATGAGCTTGGATGAACAAGAGACAAAAATAGAACAATCGGCTCAAGAGGCCCTCGGAGCCAGGGAATAAATCATAGAGGTAGAGGAAACAAAGGTTTCCCTGGTGGCTCCGATGTAGAACAAGGGATTTCCCATGAAACTAGAGTGACAGACGAGGGGATTGATCATGATAGAACAAGCACAAAGAGTAATATATCAGCTACAGAACAACCCAAATCTCACAGTAATAACAACGGTCCCTTTCGACAACCCAGTCAGAAGCTGGACAGGTCCAAGTGGTCTGGAACCAATACAAATTGAAGAAATCACTGGGTCAGACAACCTTGAAGTTTCAGTGCCGCAAGCCATATTGATAGGGGATCTTTTGGCTCATCACGAAGTTTGCACTGAATGAGGAGATTTCAAAATAAAACATAAATCCCATCGATTAATTGGACGGATCACAACATCTAGAGAACAATTCCACCATTAAACGTTGCAGAGTCTAATTGGGCCTGGGTGGTGGTTTTGGTTCCTACTGTTGAGTTCAAGGGATTTAGGACCCCTCAACAATGTATTTATACTTTTTCAAGATAAATTATTTCCTTACTTTAGGGATTTTTTGTTACAAACACTTTACCCTTTGAATAAGACTTGTAACTGTTTAGGGGCTTCATAACCATTCTTCAGGGCTTCTTGTAGACTTCTTCAAATGCACCCATCACACATGTTCACATAAACCACTTTTGTTGACATCAATGACAACTAAATTACCATAAACATTGATCACAACTATGGGGTATCTCGAACGCTCCAAGGGTTTGAATCAATGGAAACTAACTGTCCAACACGACCTACATTTTTCCTTAATATAAGAAGTGCTCCAATAATTTGAAAATGGTTGGCGTAGGAATTTATATAATTATTCAGTGTGTTAATGATGTTATGAAGCATTGTGAGTGGGGTGAAATATCCATTCACACACATTGTGAAATGTAGGTAGATATGCCTCTAGATGGTAGTGTGTGGATAGATGACTTAGCACATTGTCATGAATATTATCGTATTAAGTTGGCACATCGACTAGACAATTTTTTTTGTGGTGACGATATGCGGTGCATTGATGTGTAATAGTAGCATCGTTATTTAGTGATACTAATTAGGAAATGAGCATAGATAAATGAGAGACAACATTATCGCGTGATAGTGGTGCATGTGTGGATGAATTAGCACTCAGTAATTAGTGCTACTATTTCACTTCAATGAACTGTTTGACAATTTTTTTGTGCCTGTTATCTACAACGCATTGATAAGGACTAATAACATTGTATAGTACTAGTACACATTATTCCATGCACACCAACGTCAATGAATACATGGACTATTTTATAGACACATCTATGCATTTAGGGATGACTAAGTGCACTATAGATAGTGTTATCGGACATTGCTAGTGAACCACATTGGTAGGGAACATGCCTCGATGTCGTGGTGCACTAACATAATATATAAATTATGGCTTTATAGTATTTTTATTTATGGGATTGTAACTATGTTAGTGTGGTAGTTCATAGCAGCATATATGGTGCATGTTAAAGGACAAGGCACCCTAGAAATGGTGCACTGCATTTAAATGGGATCATTGAGGTCAGTGGCTATATGGACCCATGCATTCATTAATGTTTTTTTAATTTCTTTCATGCATAAGTGTGTTTAGGGATGACTAAGTGCACTGTATATGGTGCTATGAAACATTGTTAGTGCTTTTAATTGATGGGGCATGTGCCTTTCCATCATGTTGCATTAACATGATTTAAAAGGAACAAAATTAGGATTCTTTTAATCATAGGAGTGCACTAGAGTTGTTTGATCAGTTTATAGCATTGCATATGGTATGTGTTAAAAAGAGGTGCACCAAAGATGATGTGCTTCGTTAAAATACATGTACTTGAGTGTTTTACACATTTTTAATGTACCAAATTTCAAATTCAATATTGAATGAATATTAAGAAGGCTAATCTAGTATAGATTGTATATTTATATCTATACTTTCTTAATAAATTTGTATATTAATTGGGAATGACCATAGCAATAGTAGGTCAATGTATAAATCCCTGCATGTTTGGTAGGACTAGGAGAAGAAGAGGGATTGGTTTCCTCATATAATTACTACTGAGACTTTCCTCATTTTGAGGTATGTTGGCCTTCCCATATTTTTCTAGGAGGCTGACACCTTCAAGGGGAACACTAAGTTAGTGTAATAGAAGATTCATTGTTGGGATCATGGTAGATAGACATTCATGGTTGGTATTGATATGTGGTACAAACCCATGGAGGATGACATTTATTTCATCTTCAGCCTTTGTAGGAGAGGAGAATATTTTCCTCATTTCCTTGATGTGCCTGTTGGTGTTGCAAGAGAAATTTAGTTGGCATATGTCTAGAGATATGCTAGTGAAAATATTATTGAATCCATTGAATTCTAGGTTACTAGGGGTTGATACACTTACATTCTTTTGGATTCGATGAGCTCAAATTCTTATGCCTTATCATCACTAGACTAGCACACCATACCACTAATGGGAATTTTTTTTATCACTAATGGGTAGTGAATTAGTTATGATATGATGTATTATCTAGATATCCTTTTTCTACAACTCGAATTGATCAAGTGGTCTACTATTCTTCTACAACATTTTTTTATTGCTCTAAATAGATGTTGTAGGGTGTTGGATGGGAGACAACTCTTTTCCATTGCTTCAAATATATTTTATTTATTTTGTTAGAGGTTTCCAGTGATTTGGTTTTCTTTTGACAACCACCTTCATAGGTAAATGACTAATGTGAGTATGTACATGTGGGGTCAAATGTTTCCCAAGAGGGGCTAGCAGAAGGTCCCATGTAGGATGTTGAATGAGGATCCCATTTATATGTTAGGTAGTGTTGGTGCAATTATTTGCATAATATATTACCAAAAATAAATTATCAACCGAGATTCGTAATCAATAGAGTTGATGCACTATATGTGCCGATAATAGATAGGTTCCTATGTCTGATGAGTATAGCAATCAAGAAAATCATATAAAAACCAATACTCTGTTTTCACACTTCAAAGATAACACTCTTCACACAATTCAGAAATTAGAAAGAAAAACTCATAAACAAGCATATGATCTAAAGTTCTTGCTTAGGTGATGGACCTGTTCATAGATGGCTCATGAAAGGAAAATATGAGCTTTGATTCTATCTCCTAGAGCAAATAAACTAAAAACAATCAACACTCCGTTTTGCAATCCTTAATCTATGTTTTACACACTGTGCAAAAATTAAAGAACAAAATTCAAATAAAAGACTCTAGCTAACATGCACTCCAAAGGCTCTCTTACAAGAAACAAGATCATCCATTTGCTAGCTCATGAAGGTGAAAGATGGATTCTGATCTTACTCTTGTAGTCACTCACTTCAATATCAACTTGCAAGTTGTCTAATTCTACACACTCTTCAAATCGGAAAAGGAATTTTAATGCAACCTTGCAATCATGAAAAGTTACTTTATTTCTACATAGGAAACATGGATTTTAAATGAGATGTTCCATGTGTTATCTCATGTAATGCGGAATATGGACTCTCAAATTGTTCTTGTACTGCCACACTTTGCAAGATAAAATATGAGATTAAAAGGACACAATTCAGAAATAAATGATCACACACAGAAATCATAAATGTTCACACATAGAAATTATAAATGATTATAAAGCTACCACTAGATTATTGTTCAAAGCTTTTGATGCATCCACACTTAGATTATGTTGTAACTTACAAATTATTTACATCAAACATTTCTACTCACAACTGATATGTACAAAATCACTCTATAGACATACTTATAGAAATTAGATCCACGTTGCAATTACAGTAAGCTTGCCAAGTTGGACCGGTGGGCCCTTGTTGATGCCAACGAGGCAGCTTAGAGGGAACTCACAGAATAGTAAAATTTAAATAAAACCTGGATTCAATGACATTAATCTCATATTAATTCTTCAACAAGTTTACAAAGATAATATGTTCATAAATCCAGTTTGCAACATAACAATTCCTCCCCTTTTGCTAAGAGCCATCACTCAATTTATATGATTTTTACATTACAAATTTGGATATAGACAATACAATCCAAATAAAAACCATTTTCCATCTATGGAGGTCGAGTACAACCATTATCTAATCAAGGAAATGCATTTCCCACGAATCTGGGCATGATCTTTAGAATTTCTGGAAAATTGGCAAAGATTTAGGATGACTTGTTCCCCCTACTATGGAGGTCCATTTGTGTGATATATTGGGATTTTGGCACATGATTCCAAATTAAAACACCTCTCCGGACAAAACCCATGTTTCCAAATTTTTATATTAATCATCATAGGCCTGGAAATAGAAGAGAAAATCCAGTACTAGAATGATGGTACCAGAATCATGTAGGTAGCTGTTTAGTACTAGAATACACACAATCATAATTCTGAGTACCAGATTAGGCGCATGGGAAGTACCAGAATAGCACAGAGTGTGATAGTACTAGATCAAAACTACCTAAGAGTCAAACAATTAGGATCATGCAAAATCAAACATTTTAATCGAATTAACTCAAGAAAAGCTAAACAAATCACGCCTTAACATAAGTTACCTCTCTATGCACATGGACAATGTCACTAAGTGGATTTATGGAGGAAAAAATCAAGTAGATACACATGGAATAGGTAGAATAGGCTCAGATAGAGAGCAATATAGGGCATTAGAAGTGTCAAAATGGAGACTCAACATACCCCCATGCTTAAGTCATTGCATGTCCTCATGCAACAATGATCTTCAAAAAAATTCAAAATTGATTATACTCCTCACTTGATCAAGCATTCCTTGAAGTTCCACCTTTCTTCAGCTCCTTAATTTATCTTTTAAGTAACCTATTATACAATATAAAATTCCTAGCCTATGCTTCACACTTTTTACCCATGGAAAAGTAGTTATGAAGGAAAAGTGGAGTCATGAGTAATAGATTAGATCGGTTAGTGATTTGACATTAAGTCTTATCCAATCTGTTTTCAATCAAATTTAATAGAAAGGGTTGGATGTGACTCTAATATGATTATAGGATAGTGTCCAAGAGTTTTCATAATGACTTTAGCTAATATCCCCCCTGACTAGATTACCTTTAAAACAAAAGTGATATAAGCATAGTTTAGATATCATTTGAAGAGAGGAACACATACGAGAATACATCCCAAGACGATTAACTCGTTTCTGATCCAAGTTTTTAGAGATGAAGCTCTTCTTTCTTAGGTAAGGTGAATTACATATACTGAGGGTCCCACTTCTCATGCAAACCTATTTATTTTAAAAGATAGAACTCTAAAGTGGATACTTGAAGGTTCTTAGGAACATCATCTGAGAGATATAAAGGTCACCTGCTAGCCTTGATTCGATAATGATTGCTTCAGAATGAGACCCAAGGGTTTTTGTTCATTTTTAAGTGTGCCACTTTATGTTTTTCAACTCTCTTTACCCAGCATAGCCTTGTTGCCAGCAGACCTATTCAGTACCCCGATGGGTTTACCTTACTACCATACAAGCATGACCCTACTGCCAACAGGCCTGTTCAGTACCTCGACAGGTTTACTTGTACTCCCTGATACTTCCTTTTTATTATATTACTCAAAATATTTAGAATAATGAATACTGTTCATTGACAGTTTTATAGTATAAGGAAGGCAGGTGGTACGAGAGTGTTTTAGAGTTATTAGGCACATAATTAATTGTTTGCAATTATCCCAAGGGTGACATCACCCACATTCAACTTAAATCTTAGCTATTTAATGTATAATGGAACATCTCGGATAATGACTAAGAGGTCCCTCTAGTTAATCCTATTAGGGTTCTCATGAAAGTTCATTGCGGTTTTGCAAGGGCAGTCCACCACATGAGGGTTTCATCAATACCTCCCAAGAAAAACTTGGATAAAAACTTGTTTGAATCAGCTAGGTTAGTATTTGACATAATGGTGTTACCACTTTTCAATGGATATTTCAATTAGCAATCACTTCTTCAAAATGATGAGGTAATAAGACAAGTTCACCCATTATCATATAGAGATAAATGTGAAAATATCTTCTTAAAGGAGAGCAAGGATGATTCATTCAAGGTTGAGTGTATAAATGTAGGAGGAAGATGTACATGAGAGTAAAAAAAATTCAAAACAAGACTTAAATGATCCTTGATAGAAAGAACATGAAGAGATTATCCCATACCTCTAATTACCTGAAGTGAAAACAATGTTAAGCACATGAAAAAGATCATATCACTTTGGCATCAATACTAGATAAGTAATTGGTATCAGAGCATGTTTCTGCAGTACCGTAATAGATAGTACCAGAATAGGACAGTACCAAAACAGAGAAAGGGGCATAAACATAGTGATATGATGGATTATTTTTTTCTCATTCATGACAACATCCACTTCACCAAGGAATTCAATGATAATGTACAAGGAGATGTATAAGAGGGCTTGAAAACTTTCATGGTAGGGAGCGTGGAATAATTGAGAGTAACCATATGTTTACTACATAATTAGTCTAATTCCTTAGTAAAATGAAAACATGTTGAGTTTATACGTCCTATTTCTTGAAGGATTTAAATCTAGCAACAAAACTTGAATATATGATTAGAACTACCAACACCTTATTACAAGTACTGAATCACCTGAGTATCGGATGGACGCAGGGTTTTGCTTAGTACCAGAATAGCGCATGCCTCCTCTTTTGGTATCAGATGAGCACATGGTTATGACCAGTACCAGAATAGCATATAAATGAGTACCAGATGAGTGCATACCTAGTGCTTTTGAAACTTTTGTAGGCTGCACCTTTGTAGAAGTTGCTGGTGTTTACTGCAAACTAGAATTTGTAGACTTCTCCTTGTGGCTGGCATACTCTAAGTATCGAGATGTAGAAGATGATAGAAATCATTGTTGTTGTAGGAAGAAACATATGAACTTGTTGAAGTACCATGTTGGAAAAACATTGCTTATGTTGCCCCCCAGCAGGTCATGACTACTCCTCAATAACAAATCACAAGCTCAAATTAACACGATTCTGTCATTAAATTAAAAACACATTCTGAACATAAGTTTGCAGAGATGTCTTAATTACACAACAAAATATATTCTTAAAATTTTGTATTGTGGTCTGGCCACTATTGGTGTTATTTATAACGATTACAATTCGAGAGGTCAACCATTGGAAGTGTCGACCTCCTCTAAAAATGGTAATTCCCATTAAATGTGCTCTAATAGTCTTTGGATTCTAGAAACTGAATGAGCCACTCAACGATTAGCATAACAACCTAATATGATATGTCAAGAGATTAGTAGCTGGAGGCCACGAGGGGGTAGAAAACCCAGGTCATCAATTCTCCCAGCACAAGCCGCCAATACACCAACCTCCAACTCGCCTATGCTCCAAGTGCTGGATCGTATGCCAGATGACGTACTGGATCCAATGTGCCGAACGAGCTACCAGATGGAGGATTGGACTGCGAATTTCCCCTGTTACACACATATCACACATTAGATCCTTATAAACATTAAATCAAATCAAATTTAACTCAAAACCATTGCAAAACATTGATTTCATATACCTATTATAAATCCATGCAGAATTGATACAAAATCCTTTGAAAACTTCTTGGCTACAACCAGAAGCAGTTTTGGACTAGCATGAGTGTCGCCTGTGTCAGAGAACCATCAAGGAAGTGCTAGTCCAGTGGAAAGATACGACTCCAATAGATGCCACTTGGGAACCAACTACCATTCTGCAGCAGTTTCCACATCTCAAGCCTTGAGGACAGGGCTGTTTTTAAGGGGGCGTACATGTTAGGGTCCTAACCCGCACATAGGTAGATCAATATATTCAGATGTAATAAAGGTCAATATTAATAAGGCATTTCAATAAAATAAAATAAGGCAGATGTAAGAAGACCGAATAGAAGCTTCCACTTCTAGAAGGATCTTCCTCTAGATGCTTCTCTTGATAGAAATATTTAGTATAAATAAGGGTCGAGGGCATGAAAACCCTAGATTGGAAATTATTGTAATAGAGCACTACTCGATTGGAGGTTTCCCCCTCGAAGAGGCCTGGGAACATTTCTTTCTGAATCAAAGTGTTATTTTTGTTGTTGTTTTTATATCATTTATGTGTTATTGTGGAGATTATGCTGGATATATTATTGTAATTCTTCCATTTCTAGCATTTTATTTCTGTTCTGCATATTTATTATATTTGGTATCTTGAACTCTAGCTCTTTGACACTTCGTCACTTTGAAACTTCGATGATTTGTGTTTTCTTTGGGTTGGAATCTCTCGAAGTGACAATCTCCCAGAGTCATTAATTCATGATTATTTCTAATTGATTCATGATTAAGACATTTTAACCATTAAACATTTCGGGAGTTCGAGACTCCGGCTCTTCGGGGTTCAAGAGTTTCTTTGTTTCTCTGAATTGAAATCTTCCATAGTGGTGATCTCCCTGATCTGACGTCACTGTTGCTAATGTGTCTACATGAAAGAGAGTGGCACGTGTCACCCAAAATAGTGGATGATGTAACGCAAATGACCTGAAACGAGTCCCGCATATCGACGATTGATGGATTCAACATGTCTTCAACTCTTTGTTACTTCGACTCTTCGGCTCTTAGGAACTTTAGTGATCTATGCTTGTCTTGAAGTAAAACCTCCCTAATGACAGATCTCCCATATCTGACATGGCAGTCTGATGTCATATCACTGACGTGTCATAGAAAGAAGGGTGGAATGTGTCACCTGGAAATGGGCATATGACTTAATGAAAGGTGTCTAAAATAAGTGTCACGTGTCTCAACTGATGAATTCCACATGGCTCCAGTGTTTTGGCATTCAACAGTTTTTGAAAAAGATGAGCTCAGACATTTCAACACCGAAGTCACAGAGTGAAGTTTGTGTAACTATGTGATTAAACCTCGCTCAATTTTCAGACTTTGCATGCACGGGAGATGTTAATCTGCATCCACTGTTAGATCTCCACCATTGAATATTCGACCTGTTTGTTTGGCTTGAAATCTAATCCCGAAATGTACTTCTCTGAATTGTTGCATCTTTCCTTCATAAATTCAAACCAAACAAGAATAACCAAAGGACTTGGTGGTCCTAGATGTCTCCCGCACACACAAAAAACTTGGTGGACCTGTTGCACGCTCAATCAATGGAAAACATGATGACAAGTATTTCGAGCCAAATCCCGACATGCAATTATCCTTCAAGAAAATATAAACAATTTGCACAAAGAATCAATCAAGAAAGATAATGATGAAAAACCAAGTCATTTAGTAATGGGAAATCGACTCAACCAACTAGAAGGGGAATGGTTTTCAAAAAGGTTTAGGGAAAATGAGGGAGGAGGGGTGTGAGGAGAATTTATTTTCAAAGTTGGGGATTTTCTTTAGAGATACATCCTTGGCTACAGTGTCATATCCTGTCGATGCTATCGATGTATCAACGATCGACGATTTGTGATGGTTAAGGTTTTGCAGTTTCATCCCTTGGAGTTCGTTGATGCCGAAAATGTGTCGATGATCGACAATTTGTTATGTTTGTCTGTATTTGTGATTTGTATCTCGGATCTCACCGATGCCAAAAACATATCGGCGATGTTAAAGAACTATACTATAGACCAAAATTTGTTGATCGATGACTGTTGAATTTTTTTAAACCGTGTACATTTTAGGCCCTTCATGCCATGTTACTAAAAAAATCAATCCGTCAATAAATTCAAACCAAACAAGAATAACCAATAACTAGACTCAATAACAACATATAAACCCATCCACCCCACAACACTGACTCTAATTAAAAAATGATAAGTGGTAACCAAAAAGAAGGAACCTTTTCTATTAATGTGTACACAAGTCAACATGTTTTCAAATTCAGATCTTCCTGTGGGATTTAGATTTTCCACCCCCTTTCATTTTAACCTCAATCCATGTCCTTTCTAGACAAGATCCAGATAGGGCGTCCATTGGCATGAGGCCATTTATCTATCATTACTTTCTTACGATATTTCTCCACTACCAATGAGCGTCCATATCCTCGATGAAGTCACCCCGACATCACAAACCTTGCTCCGCTGCCAACAAGAGTCTATAGTCACAAAAAAGTTATCTTCATACCCTCTTGAACTTTACACTCTTTTTATGGATCATGTTTTTCTGACAAAAATATTGAGAGTGAGTGAGAGAGGAGGATATCTGTTTTTTGACAAGATGAAAGTGTTTAGGTTGAGCTTTTCCTGGATCTGTCCCTAGGTACATGTGATTCTTTCCATCTAGCCATATTTCCATTTAGCGTTACGAGGCCACTAGGCATATATTTCATCGCTTCCTGAGGTAGTATGCTTACAAAGACAATTATGATTTTGAAAATTTTGTATTTTCCCAGCGTCTCTTATTTTTCATGTAAGTGTAGGTCATGAGCAGAGTCTGATTTACCATATTTATTAAATTCAACCACTGTCTTACTGAACACAACTTAATTAAAATAAAATAACAACAAAAAGAAAGAAATCAAAAAAAGGATTTCGCAGTCGGTCTTCCCTAAACCCACACACTCATCCTGATCAAAATGTATGTTAAAAAGAAACAAAAACTCAAACAAATCATCAAAAGAAACACATCTCTCTCTCTCTCTCTCTCTCTCTCTCTCTAACTAAGAGAAGTATTGTTTTAAGGTTTGGACCTTCACCAGGAGGGTTTCATATTCCCCCCTCATATTTTTCAACTAATATGTTCCTTCCACGATCTTCTTGGCCACCTGAAAAAGGTTTGAGTTGTAGATTTTGGAAATTTGAGTGTTTTCCTTCGGAATCGTTTGCTTTATCCCACTTCAAGACTAGGTCTCCTACTTCGAAATGTTTTTCTTTGGCCTTATGTTTGTCGAACCATATTTTAACTACTTTCTAATGAGAGGTGAACTGAACTTTAAACTTTTCTCTTTCTTCATCTAACATGAGAAGGGTATCAATCCTTTGTTGGAGAGAGGATGAGGGTTGACCTCTTGATTCCTAGGAAAACTGTAAAGATGGAAGGTACAATCCATTTGGAAGAATGGATTCTTTCCCATATACCAGAAAGTATAGAGAGTTTCCTATGGATTGTTTAAGTATTACTCTATCGACTCATAGGGAATTATGAAGTAAATTATGCCAATTCCTTTGATTTTCAAAAGTTGTCTTTTTTAAAATTTTCACCAGGTTTTTATTGGTTGACTCTGCTACCCTGTTCTCTTTTGTATAGTAGTTTGCAGAATATATTATTATGATCCCCTTATCATGGGCAAATTCTATCAAGAGCATGGAAGAAAAGTAGGCACCATTGTCAAAAATGAAAACTGAGGGAAATCCAAACCTTGTTACCAGTTGTTGTTCTAAAAGTTGTATTACTACCTTTTCATTAACTTGTGTGAGAGGGATAACCTCCGTTTATATCATAAAATAATCTATAGTAGTCAATATATATTTATGCTGTTTCAAAGAATTGGGAGTAATTTCTCCTATGATGTCTATTCCCCATTGTTCGAATGGTCTGGATATGGTCACCGACTGGAGTGTAATGACTCCTCTCTTTTCCCTATCGACGTTCACTTGACAAGATTTACAATTCATGGCATATGCATGAGCATCCCTGAACATAGTAGGCCAATAATGACCAATCGTTAATATTTTGTGAGCCATGGTTTCTCCTGCAAAATGTCCACCTGTTGGGTCATCATGGAGTTCTTTCAGTACCTTTTCTGAATCATCATGTTAGAGACATCTAAGGATTAATCCATCCTAGTTTATGTAGAAAAACACAGAATTTATGAGGCAATATTGAGCGGACTTTAACCTAAGAGCTCTCCTTTCTCTAGGTTTTAGGTTTTATGGACAAGTTCCATGATGCAAGAGATAAGACAAGTTTCCATACTAGGATTCTATCCCAGGAAGTACATATAAGGATTCATTGCACCATAATGACAACTCGTTTTCCCAACCAGAATCTTCTGCATTTAGCAAATCTTGGGCCTCAACAACCAGTCACAAAATCCTTGACCTTTGACTATTTTGGCACGGTTTATGTCTAGATAAAATTCCTGAATAAATGCCATCCAATTTCCCCTCCTTTCTCCCATTTCTTGTTTGGTTAACAAATATCTGACTACGGGGTGAGGGACTATGAATTTAGTGTGATTCTTCGGGATATAGGATCTGAAATGTTTGACCACTTTATAAACTGCATAAGCCTATTGGTCTATAGCCAGATAGTTCAGTTCAGATCCTTGAAGGTTAGTGCTCATAAATGATACCGGTGCCTCATTGTTTTCATCATCCTTTTGGGTAAGTACTGCAGCCAAGGATTGGTCGAAAGCGAAGTTATAAAGGAAGAAATATTTGCTGAAATCAAGGCTTTGTATTATTGGTTCTTGAGATATCGCATTTTTGATGTTGTTAAAATATCCTTTCCTTTCATCATCCCATTTAAACTTTTCATCTTTGTGAATCATTTTTTGTAAATGTTTAACAGTTTCAGTGAAGTCAGGAATAAATTTTCTCACAAAGTTGATTTTCCCAAAGAAGGATTGCATGGCATTTTTATTGTGAGGAAAGGGGATTTCAACTATCGCTTTTATCCACTCAGGCTCGATGTTAATTCCTTCTGGAGATATGATATGACCTAATAGTTTTCCTTCCTCTACACCAAATATGGTTTTCTTAGGGTTCAATGATATTCCATACTTCCTACACCTTTCAAAAATCTGAGATAAATGTTGAATGTGGTCTTCCTTGTTTTTTGAGTATACTGTTATGTCATCTAAATAGAATAGCACACACTTATTAATTAATCCTCGAAAATATACGTCCATGGCCCTCTAGAAGGTTTCTCCTAGGACCTGCATTAATCAAACTGAAATGTAACACACCCATGATGGGGCGTAAAAATTTTGTTCTCCTTACAAATCCTCTCTCCATGATCCCTAATTCAGAAAGTCGGGGAACTAGCCCCCTTTTTTTTTTCTTTTATTTGATGACCATCATATATGACCGTTTGTTACGTTCGAACGTCAGTTACGTGATTTCGGGCGTGAACAAGGGTGGTTTGATTCCAACCTCTTTTCTCCCCGCATTTCACCACGAGCCACCACGTGTCCCATTTTCAATACCGTGGTTCCGATTGCGGCCTGACTTCTAACTTTTAAATTCTGAGAACTTTGTATCCCTAAAATCAATGCGACCTTTGATCTCATGATCTTGATGGTACTGCTAAACTAGCGGCTCATATCTTCTCCTTTTAAATCAATGAACGTGATTTTCTTTGGGACTTCAGTGTTAGGAGTTTTCAACTCTCAAACCTCATGTTCTCTACGGTGGCTATCTCGCAGAGTGGAAGATCTGCTGACACCTGTCCCTCGTAAACGGGCGATTCATATGAACTTCAGCTCTCCGACCTTCGGGATTTCTTGTTCAATACCCTCTCTTTCTTCCAGAGTGATTTCTCCCGTAGTGTAATATTGTTTTCCACACTTCCTCTCCAAATCAATGACACTGGTCCTGTTCGGGACTTCGACACTTTTCAACCAAGACCAGATCAACGACCTTCAACTCCCTTCTCAATCAATGGTCAAGATTCTACTTTGGGACTTTGATGATTCCACCCTCTGCTTTCCTTCGAAGTATTCCATACTCGGAGTTCTAGATTTGACGCCACGTATCCACCTCAAATCGAAGACTCTCGTCCTCTTCGGGACTTCAACCTTCTAAAATCTCAAACCTCAAGTTCTCCTCACTCCATTTATTTCATAATGTTCTATCCAGAGTTCTCGATTTGATGACATGTGTTCTCCTTCATATCGACGTCTCCCAACTGCTTCATTTTTTCGAGCTTCGACGATTTCAAACTCTTCTCCTTCGTCTTCTCCCAGAGTGTTTTCACCTGGAGTTCAAGATCTGTCGCCATGTACCCTATAGATATGATGGTCCATATTCTCTTCGGGTCTTTACCCAGAGTCCACAAATTCACACCACCTTCCCTTTGGATCTGACGGTTGAGATTGACTTCAGGTCTCCAGCTCTCCGGGCTTTAGGAGTTTCAAATCTCAACTGAAACTCTCCAAGTGAATTTCCCTGAAATCTTTGATCTATTGACACATGTCTCTTGTCGACCAATGGACAGGATCTACTTCGGGACTTCGATGATTCCACTCTCTTCTTGACCACAAGCTCTCACTCAGGAGTTGTGGATCTTGTGCCACTTGTCCCTCTTGGTGATGAATGGTCCCAATTCCCTTCGAGACTTCAAGACTTTGGACAGTCAACCCTCTTGTGCACACAAAGGTTAAAGCTCATGCAATTTACCTTATATTGGATGACTATCATCCTTTTGCACTCAAATCTGATGGTTAGGATCTGTTCCTTCCTAGTGCCTCTCCTCTGCTTCCCTGGACGTTGATCTAATGGTCCATGCTTCTCCCTAGAATCGATCTCATGGTTGTTCTCGCTCCTCCTCCTGAGCTTCTAACTCCTTCTGACTTGGAAGAGTTTTGTGAATGTTTAGAGGCCTCATCCCTCGTTCATCTTGCGAGCCCAACTATCTTGGGTCTTGCCTTTTCTCTTGAAAACATGATCTCTTATGATCTTTTTAATTCTCTCAGACCGACGAAACCGAAGGAATCCATTACTCCACGAATTTCCTAAGGGCTCATGACCATCCCTCTCGCAACTGTTAAAGGTATAGCGGTTGTGATCCGACCAATACCGAGGTGTCCACCAATCGAAGGTTCACAGTAATTGCGGGGACCCAATGTGCGTGCTCTTTATTAGAGAGCTCAACCTCCGCAATGTGGAAAGTATTCACCCAACTTGGTCGAAACAGAGTCATTTATCTTCCATCCCAACAAGATCAACAACGTTGGTGAATTGCAGGCCACGAACTAGCGCGTCTATTAATTTCACCTTCGCGCTCCATAGTGATTCCCCACCCTCGATATTCATTCATAGATCGATGGTTCACAGTGATTGCGGGATTCAAGCTCCGCAATATGGGAAGAGCTCAGTCAACTCTATACAAATCCTATTCGTTGATCTCCGATTCCTAATGAGATCAACGACGTGGGTTGATTGCGGGCCATGAACTAGCATGTCCATTAATTTCACCTTCTCATTCCAAAATGGTTCCCAACCATCGATTTAATCGAGCGACTGGTGTTTGATTTATTAACCCCAGTGAGTGTTCGAGTCGATCTGATAACCGGGATGGCCTCTCCTCCCATTAAATGACTAGCTTCCATCTCCGCTTTCAAATTCTTAAGTCATCGGTGGTTTGGGTAACTTGACTATCATATAATTTTGACATCTCATTGCTTCAAGCTCCAAGGTTCCAAAACCTTCATGAGCTAACTCCATTTTGTGCAGGGTTCCTAGACCCAGGTCACGTGGGTCTTCAGATAGATCTTGGGCTATAATCCCCGCTCTTAGTCGGGCTTTTGGTTAAGGTCTTAGAAAGTCTCCTAGACTACTGGTCTGAAGGGAACTCCTTCCTAACTCATAGAACTTTAAGCTTTGAGTTATGGCAAGGTAAACTCGTGAGGTTACCAAATGATATCTCTACCAAGAGGCATGCTCCAACTCTTGAACAAAGATGTAGTTCCCTGGAGAAAGCGCCTCTAAGGATTGAACAAGAGCATATGGAAAATCAAACAAAAGTATATGTTCTCAATGGAATGAATGTATACTCATAAATTAATCATTTAATACAGAAACCATTTATAGACATATAAATACATGCATGCAACCATTATTTTTAATTCAAAGAACAAGGCATGAAAACATGTATTAGAACCATAAGTTGTAATGTGACTGTTGAAAGGGGTGCTCGTTTCCACCCAACCATAGGATCAATCAC
The DNA here is from genome assembly GCA_032191745.1 of Picea mariana. Lineage (NCBI taxonomy): Eukaryota > Viridiplantae > Streptophyta > Pinopsida > Pinales > Pinaceae > Picea > Picea mariana. The sequence goes on from JASDQU010739890.1 coordinate 151,931, forward strand.
TCCCAATGGATTTATCACTAGCCACCCCCAAGCTTAGACCACAATTATTTAATATTCAATCTCTTCCTTCCAGCTCAACGAAAGTTAGTCACGAAGGTTACTCTCCTTCTCCCAATTACAGAAATAGATAGGGATGATGTTTACTCTCCATCTCCCAATACAAAAATAGATAGGGATGAAGGTTACTCTCCTTCTCCTGGCTCAGTCTCTATTTTCTGATCAGAATCTGGACCAGGGGTCTAAAAAATGCTCAATTTTCAAAGTGCTCGGAATGCAACGAAAACGGTGCCATTGCGTCCATCTCGTTCTCCTGATTCCGGAGGTATATTTATTTTCGCAAACGGAGTCCGTATGGAGAAGTTATTGAGGTCTGTTCGCCTAGCCAAACAGGCAAAATTTTGAATGCTGACTGGGCAGGCCGTACAGCTGACGTGGCAGGCCGTACAGCTGGCGTGGCGTCCGTACAGTGATGTGGCAAGACCGTACAGGACACATGGCATCTCCTGGGCGTGACACGTGTCATGCATTTATGGGCTTTTTGGCATGCAATTTGACCAATCTTGAGGTGACACGTGTCACCATTGGATGGGTGACACGTGGCACCAGGGTGATGTCAGCATCCTGCGTGGCAGGCTGACGTGGCAGGCTGATGCAGCGTGTGATTGGATCGTACGGCGTTGACGTGGCGAGTTGTGATTGAATGACAGCTGGGCGAATTAAATCGTGACACGTGGCACCCCGATTTTCACTAATTGGTCTTGGGTTCAAAATTTTTGGGGTCGATCGGATTTGAACCGGTGACCTCCCCGCATACTACGCCTTCAAAAATCTATGCTAGCCACGGTGTCGCCGCGTGTCCGTTGTTTAAGAAATGGGTTTTAATTGTTTTGAATTTTCATTTGGTTATAATCGGCGGGGGGTCGGGCCGGGGCTAGCCCCGACCCCGGTTCTATGGAATTATATGTGACCAACCATTTTATTGAAGGCGCGCGTGGGTTGTGGTATAATCCACGGTTCCATGCGATTACCATATGACCGATGATACCAGCGCGCGGAGTTGGGATTGGTTTAAACCCACGGTTTACTACATATTGCATGTGACCCGGTTCTGTGGTATAACATGACCATTCGGGTTGCTTTTGGCGGGGGTCAAACTTTATACACGACCCATGGTTTCATTATAAATACATATGACCGATTCCTTGTGGTCCGACCATTGCGCGCGGATTACTTTGCATAAGTATTGCAATGTATTGCAATACATTACATTATGTATTGTATATAAATCGTGGCTTA
>JASDQU010739890.1:159390-179192 GCA_032191745.1 Picea mariana
CATTTGAATCTTAAGAAAGCTCCATGAAGATTAAAGCCCTCATTGTTTGAGGCATTGCTCTGATGAGCACATAATCATTTTCTGAGACTGAATAGTCATTCTTGGCTATTTATTATGCTCTGAACACATTGGGATAGGTTGCAGATCCATTGGAGGACTTCTTCAGGTATTTTTACCTCATTCTTGCTCAGGGAAGCTTGGAGGCCATTTGTAGAAGAGGTCATTGTTGGATGAGCCATTGTCCATTTGCAGAGTTTTTACAGTCAAATTTGGGGTTTTTATGTATTCTGAACTCAATGGTACAGTCTGTACATTCATTGGAGTTGAGAAGCAGCTTTTAATGAGCATTTGAAAAACTAATCCCAAAGAGCCAAGTCCATTGAAGGAGGCTCAAGGAGACGTAGCCCAGAGAGGGGTGAACTCCTTTATCATCTTGTTGTTGATGTGAGTTTGTTGTGTTATCTGCTGAACTTTTTAGGGTTGTGTATTGATTTATAACACATATTTAAGCATGTAAAAGAACATTACCTCACACATAAACAGTGACAAGAACAAGCAAGAAACTTAACACATAAACCAATCTTGCCTATTAAAACACATGAAGCAAGGTCCTGTTAAGATTTATTTTATGAGGTAGAGGGTGCTTGCATAGCATAACAAGTTAGCCTTCTATTTTCAGATCATTTTCTATGATCATAAATCACTCCAATGCAGTCCTCTCTTGGACCCTAGAGCTCTGGTTCTCGTCTCTACACTCTTCACAGGTCTTCCTTTGCACCCACCATGCTTCCCTTCTTTCCTTCCTCAGCATGATTTTGTGTGGCTCCAATTCCCAATCCGTGGTTAGGTCTGGAAGCCTTACAGATGGGCGGTCTACCCCATCCCCTCATTAACTCTTGAGGAGGTATTTCCACCTACCATCCTAACTATAATTCATTTCTGGGTCAGAGGGTTGTTCTGATCTGAGCAATTAAATCCAGCAAGGTACTGGTTCGGTGGAGGTTAATGCAACCATTCCGGGTCCCTCCATCACCTTTTCATACAATTCGTGGTCTCTTCTTATCACATCCCCTTTCCAGTAGTCATGAAACACATACCTATTTTCTATTAAAATAACATAATTTACATTCATCGACCTTTTATATAAAGGTCCATCAAATCAAACATTCACACCTTTGAGTTTTCCATAGTTCCCTGGCCAATATAGTTATAATTACAAATTGGGGGAAACATGGTGTTACAATTCCCTCCCCCTTAAAGGAACATCATCTTCAATGTTCTATCTGTCCACGTGATATGTATGTACATGAGTAAACAAAATCGGATATGTCTGTCTCATGGAATCCTCCATTTCCCACATAGCCTCATCTGGGCCAAAGTGTTTCCATTGCACCTTTACCTGTGCAATGGTTTGGTTCCTGAGTGAGGTTTCCTTCCTGTCTAATATGCATTGGGGTTATGGAAGGAGTTTTCCCTCCGGCTCCACCTGGATCATAGATCATTCAATTATATTATTAGCATCACGTACATATTTCTTCAATAATGAAACATGGAAAACATTATGTACCTTTACTGTGGGAGGAAGTGCTAGCCTATAGGCTATAGGTCCCACTCTATCTAAGACTTCAAAGGATCCACAATACCGATGTGCCAACTTGGCATAGGCTCCCATTCTTAGGGAACTCTTCCTAGGTTTAACTCTGAGATAGACATGATCTCCTACCTTGAACTCTCTGGGAGTTCTTTTTTTGTCAGCATAGATTTTATGTCTATCCTGAGCAATCTTTAGACTTCGCTTTATCTAAATCACTTGTTGTTCCATTTATTTCAGCATGTTGGGTTCGATTGTAATCCTATCCACTTGATTACTCCAGCTGACTGGAATCTTGCACTGTCTACCATAGAGGTCTTAAAAAGGGCTCATCTTCAAGGATTCCTAATAACCGTTGTTGTAGGAAAACTGTACCAATGGTAGGTAGTCTTCCCGCTTCTTAGGATGATGCATTACATGCATCCTTAGCATCCGTTCTACTATTTGGTTCACTCTTTCTGTCTGTCCATCGGTTTGAGGGTGATAGGCTATGCTGAACAACAATTTAGTCTCAAAACCAACCATTAGGGATTTCCAAAAACTTGAAGTAAATTTTGTGTCTCTGTCAGATACAATTTCCTTGGGCATGCCATGCAGTCTGAATATCTCCTTGATGAAGATGTTGGAAATATCTATTACCTTGCAAGTTGACTTGACAGGGATGAAATGAGAATACTTACTCAGTTTGTCCACCACGACCATGATCACATCATTTTGCTTGGTCGACTTTGGTAATCCGGTGATGAAATCCATGGAGATGGTTTCCCATTTCCATTCTGGTATTGGTAGGGGTTGAAAAAATCTTGCTGGATGATGGTGTTCTGCCTTAACTTGTTGGCATTCTAGGCACTTATCTATATAGTCAGCTATATCTTTATTCAATCCAGGCCAATAGAATTGTTTCCTAGTGGCCTTCATCATTTTCTGATATCCTAGGTGACCAATATATGGTCTCTTATGTAGTTCATCCATTATGAACCTCTTCAAGTTGTCACAGTTTGTAATATACAATCTCTTTCTGTAAATCAATAGGCCTTCCTTGAGAATCTAGTAGCCTTCATACTTTATCTTGGTAAGCTCTTGTCTTAGGTATGAGGTCACAATCTTGAAGAATGCATTCGTCTCTTGTGCATTTCTGACCCTTTTCTTGACATCCATCTCACAGGTGCTTACCATTTCCAGATGAATCATTTTTATACTTCTTCTAAGGGCATAAAACACCCTATTTTCCTATCCTTTGATGTGTTTGATTTCAAAATCAAACTCACTAAGGAGAGCCACCCACCTAGTTTCCTTGGAATTGAGTTTTGGTTGATCAAATAGGTGCCTTAACCGACAATGGTCTATCATAAGCACAAATCTCCTACACAGGAGGTAGTGCCTCCACATTTTTAAAGCATGTACTATGGAATCCAACTCTAGGTCATGGGTCACATAATTGATCTCATGCTCATTTAATTTCCTTGACGCGTAGCAAATTATACGCCCCTCTTGCATAAGGACTCCTCTGAGTCCTTCCTTGCAAGCATCTATACACACGAGAAAATTATTATCCGGGTCTGCAATATTCATCATGGGTGCATGGGTCAAGAGGTATTTCAGTTCTTGAAATATTTCTTCACATTTTGATGTCCAAATGAATTTAACCCCCTTTTTATGAAGGGCAATGATTAGACAACCAATATTAGAAAACCCTTTTATGAACCTTGTATAGTATCCTTCTAAGCCCATGAAGGATATGATATCGCATACATCCTTTGGGGTAGGCCATTCCATAATAGATCTGATATTATCAGGGTCCACTGCCACCCCTTTCTTAGAAATGACATGGCCTAAGTAATGGACTTTCTTCTGAAAGAAGTCACACTTGCTAAACTTAGCATAGAGTTGTTGCTCTCTTAGTACGTGAAGTATGAGTCTAATATGTTCTTAGTTCTCTTATTTGTTCTTGGAGTAGATTAGGATATCATCAATGAAGACCAATACAAATTTGTCTAGAAATTTGTTGAGTACATTATTCATGAAGCACATAAAAGTGGCGGGGGCATTGGTTAACCCAAATTGCACCACCACAAACTCATGGTGACCATAGCTCATCCTGAAGGTTGTTTGTGGATGTCTTCATCCTTAATCTGCACTTGATGGTATCCATACCTTAAGTCGATCTTCAAGAATATGGAATCACCTCCCAATTGTTCGAACAAGTCATCGATTCTTGTTAAGGGGTACTTGTTCTTTATGGTTGTCTTAACGAGTTGTCTGTAATCTATGCACATTCGGAGTGTGCCATCTTTATTTTTCACAAACAAGACAGGCGCTCCCCATGGAGATACACTGGGTCGGATGTAGCCTTTTTCCATCATATCCTTTAGTTGTAGCTTGAGCTCAATCAGCTCTGGCGTACTCATCCTATATGGTATTCTAGATGTTGGCACTGCTCCTGGTGAAAGTTCTATCAAGAAGTCAATATCCCTTCTCGGAGGTAGGCTTGGTACCTCTTCTGGGAACACGTCCTTGTATTCTCTTAATATGGGGTGTTACTCTAGGTTTGGTTTGTCATCCTCAAAAGATTCCAACACATGTATTGAATATAAGGGACACCCCTTTTTGCAATATTTTTTTATTTGAAGGGTTGATAATTGTCTCACTAAGACGAGTTTCTGAATCCCTTGGAGGGTCATCTTTCTCCCTTCTTTGTTTACATATTCTAAAGTTTTATGATAACATTCCAACTTAATTTTATAAGCAACCAACCAATCCATACTAATCAACAAGTCATACGATCCCAGGGGAAGTATGTTAAGGGTTTCTCAGGTGGGCAATCCACCGATGATGAATTGAGAGGCCGCTATGAACTCTACCACTTTCCTTTTGGTCCCAGTGGCTAGTCATACCAACCACGTCTTAACATTTCTAACTAGTTGTATTTTACACTTATCAACAATATGACGGGACACATAACTCAAATTATAACCAGGGTTAATTAAAATAGAAACTAGATGGTTGGCGATCATACCTTCCAGCTCCACTACTGAGGCTTGGTGGTCAGCTTGATGATGGTCCAAGGCTGCATAGATTTGTGGAATGTTCTTAGCCACATCATTGACGATGGTAGCTTCTTGGATATTATAGACTCTCTTACTGTTTTGTTGTCTATGTGGACAGTCCCTCAACTGATGATCTTCTCCACAACCCCAACATTTTAAGGGTTTTTTATTTAGGTTGTCAGTATTCCCTGGGACTATCTTAAAAGGTTTATTCCCACTTTGAGAGGGGAAATTTTGTTGATGCACACTTCTAGTAGGAAGGCTCATTCTAGAATCCTTTCCATAGTTCTTAAATCTTGAGGATTTAAACCCTTTCTTCTTGAATCCTAAACTACTCCTCTTCTTCCAGTCCTCGTGAGGTCTTATATTATTCTCGAACTGTTCATAACAATACCTTGCCTTCCTGATGGTTTATTCTAAGGTCTTTGGTTCGTTAAACTCAATTCCATCCCGGTAGGTCTGAGGTAACCCACTAATGAATCACTACATTTTTACCTTTTCGTCTTTTATGTAGGGTACATACTTCAGTAGCTCAAGGAATTTATTGACATATTCATGTATGGTGAGCTGTCCTAGCCTGAGTTCATAGAATTCCTTAGTCTTCCCATCCATGTATTTCTCTGACAGATACTGCTTCCAGATGTATTTCTCGAACTGTTTCCATGACAAATCCTTCTCATGGACTCCTTTCACATTCCTAAGTTCTTCCCACCAAACAAAATCCTTTCCATTCAAGTTGAAGATCGCTATTTGAGCCTTCAATTTTTCATATTAGTCATGGACTCTGAAGTACTTCTTTAAACCAAGCAACCAAACTTCAGCCTCTTCTCCTTTCTTAATCTCTCGATCGAAAGAGGGTGGTTTGGATTTCTTGAACTCTTCAAGATCATGATTTTTGGAACACTTCCGCTTCTTTCCGTCCCTTTGAGAATGTGAGCTCACTCGGCTACTAGAAGATTCTTTGGAGTTGCCAACTTTCTTTCCAGAGGACTCTGTTGATGAGTGTCCCCTGCCTCTAGGTTGGTCCTTCTTCGAGGTACTTCTCCTAGTGTGGTCATGTTTTCAGATATTAGGTGGACTTTGACTTCTCTTCTCATGCCGTTGGTCCATATGACTAGTTGTGGGTTGATGTTGCAGCTGCCTCTGTATGTTGGATAAGCTTTGCAGCAAGACTACGTTAATTTCTGTTTGTTTTTCTTTCTCCTTTATTAGTCTCTCGTTGTCAGCCTTGCAACTCTGTAATTCAGCCTTGAGGCTCCTTACAGTTTCAGCTAGATCCGGAGGGGTTTTCACCGCCCTCCTTTTGTAAGATTCTTCGTCTCTGTTGTGGGAGCCATCCCTCACTTCATGAAACATCACCATCCTTTAGTATTGAAGTTTTCCCATGAATTATTGGATGCTAGAGTGATGAAAAAACACTTATTGTTAGCTAATAGTTTATGGACAATACATGGCTCAAATTCCTTAAATTCACACACACAGTAGAACGGTTCATTCTTTTCCTCAATAATTTTTTTTTAACCAGAATATTTAAGAAGGAGGCAAGATAGGGAGTCACTCTTAAAAGTACTCTAAATATGGTTTTTGAGCGACTCGTCCATGAGCCCAAGCAGACCAAGTGTTGTAACCATGCTCTGATACCAATTTGTAACACACCCACAGTGGGGCGTAAAAATTTTGTTCTCCTTACAGGAACAAATCCTCTCTCCATGGTGTCTAATTCGGAAAGTCAGGGGACTAGCCCCCCCTTTTTTTTTCTTTTCTTTGATGACCATCATACATGACCGTGTGTTACGTTCGAATGCCAGTCATGTGATTGCGGGCACAGACAAGGGTGGTTTGAGTCCAACTGCTTTTCTCCCCGCATTTCACCATGAGCCACCACGTGTCCCATTTTCTATACCGTGGTTCTGATTGCGGCCCACCCTTTAACTTTTAAAGTCAGAGCATTTTCTATCCCCGAAATTCAGTGCGACCTTTGATCTCATGATCTTGATGGTAATTCTGAACTGACGGCTTAGATCTTCCCTTTTTATATCAACGGACGTGATTTTCTTCAGGACTTCGACGTTTGAAGTTTTCAAATATCAAACCTTGTTTGATATGCAGTGGTTATCTCTCGTAGTGGAAGATCTTCGAACACCTGTCCCTTGCAAACAAGTGGTTCATATGAACTCCAGCTCTCTGGCCTTCAGGAGTTCTTGTTCAATACCCTCTCTTTATTTTGGAGTGATTTCTTCTGGAGTGGAAGATCGTTTTCCATGTGTCCTCTCCAAATCAATGACCATGGTCCTCTTTGGGACTTCAAAACTTTTCAACCAAGACAAGATCAACGGCCTTCAACTCCCTTCTTAATCAATGGTCGAGATTCTACTTCAGGACTTCAATGCTTCCACCCTCTAATTTCCTCCGAAGTATTCTATACCTAGATTTCTAGATCTGACGCCACACGTCCACCTCAGATCGACGACTCTCGTCCACTTTGGGACCTAAACCTTCAGAAATCTCAAAACTCAAGTTCTCCTCGCTTTGTTTCTTTTGGAACGTTTTATCTAAATTTTGTGATATTATGACATGTGTCCTCCTTCAGATCGATGGCTCCCAACTGCTTCGGTTGTTTAGGCTTTGGTGATTTCGAACTCTTCTCCTTTGCGTTCTCTCTGAGTGTTTTCACCCAGACTCTAGAGCTCATGATTTGTCGCCACATACCCTCTAGATCTGATGGTCTAGATTCTCTTTGTGTCTTTACCCAGAGTCCACATAGTCACGCCACTTGTCCTCTGGATTTGATGGTTGAGATTCACTTTGGGTCTCCAGCTCTCTAGGATTCGAGAGTTTCAACTCTCAACTGAAACTCTCAAAGTGACTTTCCCCAAAATCTTTGATCTATTGACACGTGTCTCCTGCCGTTCAAGAGACATGATCTACTTTGAGTCTTCAACGATTTCTCTCTCTCCTTGATTACAAGCTCTCCCTCAGAATTTTTAGATCTTGCGCCACCTGTCCCTCTTGGTGATTAACGGTCCCAATTCCCTTCGGGACTTCGGGACTTTGGCCATTCAACCCTCCTGTGCACACAAAGGTTAAAACTCGTGCACTTTACCTTAGATCGGATGACTATTGTCCCTTTGCATTCAGATCCGATGGTTAGGATTTGTTCCTTCCCAGTGCCTCTCCTCTGCTTCCCTGGACGCTAATCTAACGGTCCAGGATTCTCCCCACAACCGATCTAACGGCTATTGTCACTCCTCCTCCTGAGCTTATAAATCCTTCCGAATTGGAAGAGTTTTGTGGATGTTCAAAGGCCTCAGCCCTCGTTCATCTTGTGAACACGACTATCTTGGGTCTCTCCTTTGCTGTTGAAAATGTTATCTCTTCCAATATTTTTTATTCTCTTAGACCGACGATATAGAAGGACTCCATTACTCCGTGGATTTCCTAAGGGCTCACGATGATCCCTCTCTCAACTGTTCAAGGTCTAGCAGTCGTGATCTGACCAATACCGAGGTGTCCGCCGACTGATGGGTCACAGTAATTGTGGGGCCCCAACATGTGTGCTCTTTATCAGAGATCTCAACCTCTGCAATATGAAAAGTACTTGCCCAAATTGGTCGAACCGGAGTCGTTGATCTTCCAGCCCGACAAAATCAATGACGTTGGTGAATTGCGGGCCGCAAACTAGCGTGTCTGCTACTTTCACCTTCGCGCTCCACAGTGATTCCTCACCCTTGATCTTCCTTCATAGATCGACGGTTCATAGTGATTGCGGGATTCAACCTCTGCAATCTGGGAAGTGCTCACTTGACTCTAGACAAATCCTAGTCGTTGATCTCCCATTCCCGACGAGATCAACGACGTGGGTTGATTTCAGGCCATGAACTAGCATGTCCACTAATTTCACCTTCGCACTCAGCAATGATTACCAACCATCGATTTAATCGAGTGACTGGTGTTTTATTCATTAAACCCAATAAGCGTTTGAGTAGATCTAATGACTGGAATGGCCTCTCCTCCCATTAAACAACTCGCTTCCATCTCTGCTGTCAGATTCGTAAGTCATAGGTGGTTCGGGTAACTTGACTATCATACAATTTTGACATCTCAGAGCTTTGAGCTCCAAGGTTCTGAAACCTTCATGATCAAAATCCTTTTTGTGCAGGGTTCCTAGACCCAGTTCATGTGGGTCTTTAGATAGATATTGGGATATAATCCCCACTCTTATTTGGCCTTTTGGTTAAGGGATTAGGCATGAGTTCAAAGTCTCCTAGACTACTGTTCTAAAGGGAATGCCTTCCTAACTCACAGAGCTTTAAGCTCTGAGTCAGGGCAAGGTAAACTTGTGAGGTTACCAAACAGTTGCTATGCCAAGAGGCATGCTCCGACTCTAGAACAGAGATGTAGTTCCATGGAGAAAGCGCCTCCAAGGATTGAATGAGAGCATATGGAAAATCAAACAGATGTATATGTTCTCAATGGAACTAATGTATACTCATAACTTAATCATTTAATATAGAAACCATTTATAGACATATAAATACATGCATGCAACCATTATTTCCAATTGAAAGCAGAAGGCATGAAAACACTTATCAGAACCAGAAGGCATAATGTGATTACTGAAAGGGGTGTTGTTTCCACCCAAACATAGGCTCAGTACTCCCAATGGATTTTTCACTGGCCACCCTCGAGCTTAGACCACGATTCTTTGAGATTCAATCTCTTCCTTCCAGCTCAAAGAAAGTTAGGGATGAAGGTTACTCTCCTTCTCCCAATTACAGAAATAGATAGGGACAAAGGTTACTCTCCTTCTCCCAATACAAAATTAGATAGGGATGAAGGTTACTCTCCTTCTCCCGACTCAGTCTCTATTTTCTGTGATCAGAACTCACTCCAATTCAGTCCTCTCTTGGACCCGAGAGCTTTATCTCTCATCTCTGCACTCTTCGCAGGTCTTCCTATGCACCGACCACGCTTCCTTTCTCGCCTTCCTCAACAAGATTACATGTGGCTCCAATTACCAGTCCGTGGTTAGGTCTAGAAGCCTTACGGATGGGCGGTCTGCCCCATCCCCTCATTAACTCTTGAGGAGGTCTTCCCACCTACCAGCCTGACTGTAATTCATTCCTGGGTCAAAGGGTTTTTTAGATCTGAGCAATTAAATCCAGCAAGGTACTGGTTTGGTGGAGGTTAACACAACCATTCAGGGTCCCCTCCACCACCTTTTCATAACATTCGTGGTCTCTTATTAGCATGTCCTCTTTCCAACAATCATGCAACATGTATCCATTTTATATTAAAATAACATAATTTACATTCAATGACCTTTTATACAAAGGCCCATCAAGTCAAAGATTCACACCTTTGAGTTTGCCATAGTTCCCTGGCCAATATAGTTATAATTACAAACTGGGGGAAACATGGTGTTACATGAAGGGAATGCATTTATAAGCAAAGGTTCACCAGTTGGTCCAAAAGGTAGTTTTTAATCTATCATTTTTGGAAACCGGAACCTGGTTATATCCAGAGAAGCCATCTAGGAGGTAAAAAATTTAAGAGCCATATGTTGTCTACATGAGTTGTTCCATGGGTGGTACTAGATAGTTATCCTTTTCTGATTCTCTATTAAGGTTTCTGAAATTCACACACAGAAAAATCTCCCTAGACTTCTTTCAAACAAGTACCATATTGGCTACCCAGGCAAAGTGTCTTAGCTAAAAGATAATCTTGGAATCCAATAATTTCTTCAGCTCTTGATACATTAGAGGTTCTAGAGATGGGTGGTACTTCCTGAGATTTTGTTGGAAGGGTTTTACTCCAGACTTTAATGGGATTGTGTGTTGGATAATGCAAGTATCATAAGTTTTAAATTCTCGGTAGGACCAAGAAAATACATCTTGATATTATCTAAAGAGTTTGAGATAAGCTTTCATGTTTTACTTGGACATTGTCTTACCTAAATTGACATTCTTGGGGTTCTCAGGGGTTCCTAGGTTTATAGTTTCGTATATAGGACATGAGCTCCCTATTTTTGCATTCTTTGGACCTCTAAACCTTTCCCTTAAGCTGAAAAGGTTCTCCAGATTTTCCAGTCCTTTTGGTATCGTGTGAAACTTTGGTTTTTCATCAGAGTAATCTGTTCCATTCTTATGTTGTTGGAGATTTTATTCTATGAGTAGTTCTTGGAATATTTCATCATTAATGGTCAAATTCCTAAAATTCTCCTGATTAGTCAGGAAATCTACAATCTGTTCATCCCCTTCAAAGAATTTCCAATTAGAAATTTTGTTAGGTATCGATGGTTTGTAGAGAAGTTCTATTGCGAACTTTGAGGTTTCATAGTCTTCTAAAGGAGATAATATTGAGGCCACAGTGGCTAGAGCATCAAAAACGGTATTTTACATCCTGGGAACAACAGTAATGTTGAAGGCCTCAAAATTGTTTATAAGTCTATTCACCTCTTACTGGTAATTTCTTAAGTGAGGTGAGTTGCAATGGATAGTATTCTTCACATAAGTGAGGAGCAAAATTACCGAAGTCAGAATCACATGAATAGTTTCCAAAAATAGGGAACTCTATCGATGAGGGTTCATTTGGAGTCTCTAAATCAGTGACAATATTTTTGAGATATCTTTCTTTGTCAATCATGATCATGTGTGTATGTCATTTTAATGGCAACCAAAGGTGAGCCTATTTAGTACTAAAGTATCTGCTTAATTTCTCAGACCAGTGTCGGCTAAGTAGCAGTCCATAGGACTCTGGGATGTTTACTATGATTATGTCAATTACTTGAACAAATTTTGGGTGTGTATCAATTCTGATCATGACATCTTTAAGTTCCCCAATTAACTTTACCTGAGTCCTATTTAGTTGTATAACATGTTTATCACTTTTGAGTGGGGTTGCATTCAATTTCTTGAAGATTGACAATGGCATGAAATTTGAATATGCCCCTGAATTGACTAGGAAATTATGTAGATTTCTATTGAAAACTTCAAACCTCAAGAGGAAAGGAGGAACAAAAGACCTTCCTCTTTTTTCTAAAGAACAAGCATTCCCACTTGTCTTATTTGTTAAATATGTGGGAGATGGGACCCTACTTTGATTAGTGCTTGTTATAGGGGTATCTATTGATTTCAAGGCCTGTAACAGAAAATCCTTTTGTTGAGGGATCCTACACATGTCCATGACAGACATTATCCTTCATCTTCTTCAAGTCTTATACCACATTGTAGTCTAGTTTAGGGGCTTCTTGTGTGTGTATATTTGTGGGGTTTCTTTGGGGATAAAATATTGGTTTGGGGTGATCGGTCGTTGGTTTTCCTCTAGATAACTGAGTAGTGGTGGGATTTCTTTGGACATGTTGACTTCTACCTCGCGTATGTACAACTGGAACTGCAGTAGGAAGGCATCAGGTGGTTGGAATCCCATAACAACATGGCTGTCTCTTTTGATGGTTCTTGAATTTCTTGATTGATGGAATTTATTACCGAGCTACTAGGTTGTTCAGTTAGAGAATTCATCTAGGAATTGATTAGTCATTAGATTCATAACATGCAACCATTGAGGGCAGTCCCTTTCTAAATGGTTTTCTTGGTGATATGTGCAGAAAGAGTTAGATGCTACATTCCCTAAGTCGACATTTAGGTTAGTTGGGGGAGGTTCTATATCTTTGAAGGGTGGATTTATTTTAAAAAAGGGTTTATAAGGTCTTTGATTTTGGTTTCCCTTCGCAACACTACTTTTCATATCTATAATCTCATTGGAGAGTGTTTTGATCATCCGCTGCAGGTTTTCTAGGTCCCCTCCTTCTTTATCAGGACCTTGTTCTGTTTGTTTTCCATGGGGTCTTGTTAACAAAAGTCCTCTCTTAGGTAGAGGTTTCGTTTCCTTTTTTATTAATGAGATATGACCTTCTTTGCATGCTTTCATTTGAAATTCAATAGTTTTAGCTTCTTCGAAATTTTCAGCTAGAGTATGTTTGGAAGCCCTTTTTACAAACATACAAATATAAGCTAGGAGAGCATTAGTGTATACTTCAATTTGCAAGTCCTGGGTAGGTTTAGCCTTGGGTTGGAATTTGTTGAAAACGGTGGTGAACCTTTGGTTGAAATATTTAATCTTTTCTTTTGGACTCATAGTGGCAGAAAAAAGTTCATCCATTAAAGCTCATGTGGTAGTTTCTTCGGCAAATTTGTCCATGAAATACTTTTGAAACCATGTCCAGCTAGTTATGGAACCAACTAGCAGGTTGAAATATCAAGTCGAATCTTATTTTTCAAAGGTATAAGGAAAACTCCTACATAGTACATCTTTGTGTTGCACATTCATCAATCTTATAACTAATATGAACTTCTTAATATGGTCCTCAGGAAATGCGAAGGTTTTGGGGTCAAATTTAGGAAGTAATTTTTCTAGATGTCTCGGTAGGTTATGCACCCTTCCTGGGATTGCCAGAGCATCTCTTTCTAGCCATGGTTGGTTGTATTGAGGTTGATTTCCCCCTTCTCCATTGTTATCATTATTATCCTCCATGTCTTTTGGTTCAGAACTGTAGCGATCTGAGTTAAACCCTTCCTCTTCAGATTCAAAATCGTCAGGTTTAGAGTAGTTACCAACCAGTGTTTCAAGTATTAGATTAAGGGGTTGTTCGATCTCTGTAAGGAAAAAATATATCAGGTCTTTTATTGTGTGAACAAATACCTGGTCAAGGGTGTCAACAATTGTTCTTCTTATTCATTTTCTTCGAGGAAGTAAAGGAGCTAAAGGTAATGCTTCGATTTGCCAGGCGTAAGCTCTAGTGATTCTTCTGAACTTATTTAACTCTTCGCGGGGAAGAGCGTAAGGTATTTCAGGGTACATGCATTCTTCTTCTTCGTGTTGAGGTGAGTTACTTGTATCGGGAGTACTCTTTGTATATGGGTTGTCTTGAGAGTGACTAGCCATGCATGTGGGTTGTTTTGAATCTATAGGCTTTGCGGAATATTTTATCAGAAATATTGTTAGGCATGCATTTGTTCAGGCCCTCCTTCTAGCACCAATTATATTGAGCGGTCCGAGATCCATTTAACTCAACAACAAGAACCAAACCCCCCTAAGAGGCCCAATTAGACTCTTAAGTGTTTGAGGAGTGGTAAGGTTCTCCAGATTCGTGATCTGGATGGAATTATCGATGGGATTTAATTGTGATTGACATATATGTCTTTTCTATTAAGCCTTTCTTGAGGCTATGCAGTTCTCTTTTTGGTTCTTTTATAATGTTTAAAACAAAAGAAAGATAGAGCTTTAAACTAGATGACAGATGGAAGCTAACTATGTGTTGGGGGAAGGTTGGGTTGTTGGATAACCTTTATACCATAGCATGCAAACGAAGAAGATCTAAACTACTTCAAACTAGCATTAATTCCATTTCGATTAGTAGACATTCAACATTGTCTGAGATAATGTTCACAGAAAGAAGATATACACGTGACAATAAGTTAGTGCAAGAAAAATAATTTTCAATGCTCTATTATGAATCACAGGTTAACATAATCGATTTCTATTCATCAACTGGAATAAAAGAACTGTTACAACATCATAATATAACTTTAAATAGAAGATACAATAAGTCTTACTCAATACAACAACAAATATTGAATCCGCAGACAGAGATAATCCCCCTTGGTCTAACTACATTCACGCCTAAGATGAAAGAAGTGTCTTTGGCTTTAAACATAACTTCTTAATTAAAATAACTTGCAGAGAAACAGTTCTCTTACAAAAATTTCAGAAAAAATCTTTCTCTCCAAAACCATCGACCCTTTCTAACATACAAAATATTGCTATTTACTAGAGATGTGGAGGCCCTCGACCAGTGTGGAACTAAGGCTTAGCTCTACACATCGGCTGCAAAACAACTTATTGACTTAACTAAAACACACTGTTGGAGCATGTTAATGAATACTCTGAACTTGACTTAACAAAAGGAGTGGTTCTTCTCACACAAAAAAGACCACTTATTATGAATTTAAAAGAATTTTATGATTGAACAATTAAAAATTGCTACTAGCACTGAAGCTAGACTGATGCACATGCTGGGGTGAACCGAGATTTGACAGGAAATGACTGGGAGTGGCAGAACTGTGTTTTGTATCAAACATTGGCATGCAGCGCGCTGTTGGAGGCCACTAAGAGATAGTTGGATGTTGGCAATGTTTCCCCCCCACTTATCCCCTGGAGGAAAGAAACAAGTCATCTGGAGTTTTCCAGAGCCTCTGATATTCTTTCTGCAGTATGGATGGGTAGTTTATCCATTCCTGGTTTGGTGCCCCTTTTTAAACATTTCAAAACGTGCCATAAATGTGGGTGAGCCACTTCGAAAATTTGACGTTCGGGGGATTTGGAGTGCATAATATTCATATCTCTCGAAGTCGCGGACTCCCAGAGTCATTAACCACCACTTATTGCTAATTAACCCAGGATTTATCCTTAAACATTTGATGTTTCGACACTTTGGCAATTTGGGGGTTCGGGAGTTGTGAATGTTGAGTTTGAGAATCTATTTCACAGACCAATTCTGTTGAGAGGTTCGAGATCCCTTTAACTCAACAACATGAACCAAACTCGCTAAGAAGCCCACTTAGACTCCTAAGCAGGTTTGGTTCTTGTGTTGTTGAGTTAAAGGGATCTCGAACCCCTCAACATGTGGGAAGTAAGCTTATTCTTGGTTTAAAAAGAACTGTTTTGGAGTGATATTTTATTTTTGTTGACACTTATAAGTATATAGGAGGTTCGATTTCTATATGGAAGGAGAATAAGTTATACATATGGAAGGCGAATAACTTGTTATGCTTTTTACATATAAAAATTAATAGTTATTTTGAATCATTATAATTTTGTTGTAGGTTTATTTATGATAGTATATCCTTTTTATATAATAAAACAAAATATTTTAATGGGTGTTATGGTTATGTATTGGTTATTTTGAATCATTACAATTTTTTATTGTAAAATCAAGTGGCAATTTTGTTAAACAAATATATTTTTTCGATAGTTATAAGGAACATTTTTAATTAATATGCTTTAACTTATAAACCATATACTCTCTGATAGCTATAAGAAACATTTTTAATTAATATAGTTTAACTTGTAGTAGTTGCTATACAATCTATTTTATTTTTATTTTTAAATTATTTTAATAATATTTATTTTTAAAATATATTAATTTATTTTTTATTATTAATTGATTATAATTATAATTATTTTATTTTATTAATTATTAAATATATATTAATAAAATATAATAATTTGATAAAATTAAATGACTAATTTTAATTTAAATGACAAACGTGTAAGATTAAATTTATGTGTATGGATTTGTTTAGGAGGGCATGGGGCATGCGCCAATAAATGAAGATGTGCGTGAACCACAAGGATGCGTCAGAGAGCGTGATACAAAGAGCCCAAAGATGAAGCGGAGTTTAATAATGAAGAATACCAAATCAAAGGTTTTTATTTTTTTTAATTAATATTATTTATTAAAATTAATGTTATTTTATTTTGCCATTACTTAAATGTCTAAGAGTTTTATAGTGATATTTTTGGGCCAAATCTCGTTAGAAATTGTTGATTTGAGTGTTTAAGAGTTTTTTTAGCAGGCTCCATCCATTTCTGCATTCATAATACAATTTAAATAACATAAAATTGTGATACATAAAATTGTGATTTTATACAAATTCATATTATTGAATTCACACAAAAAAAACCAAAAAGTAAAACAACATTTTATTTTATTTTAAATTAATACCATGCTATTAAAGTTAAACTTAAATTAATTATATTTGACCTTCTTTACACCCTTTCATTTGAAAATCAATAGTTTTAGCTTCTTCAAAATTTTCGACTAGAGTATGTTTGGCAACCCTTTTTACAAACATGGAAATAGAAGCTCAAAGAGCATTAGCGTATACTTCAATTTGCAACTCATGGGTAGGCTTAGCCTCGGGTTCGAATTTGTTCAAAATGGTGGTAAACCTTTGGTTGAAATCTTTAACCTTTTCTCTTGGACTCATAGTGGCGGCGAAAAGTTCAGCCATTAAAGCTCACGTGGTAGTTTCTTCTGCAAATTTGTCCAAAAAATCCTTTTGAAACTTTGTCTAGCTAGTTATGGAACCAACTGGCAGGTTGGAATACCAACTCGAAGATGAATTTTCAAAGGTATAAGGAAAAATCCTGCACACTACATATTCGTGTTGCACGCTCATCAATCATATAGATAATATGAACTTCTTAATATGGTCCTCAAGAAATCCAAAGGTTTCGGGGTCAAATTTAGGAAGTAATTTTTCTCGATGTCTGCGTAGGTTATGCACCCGTCCTAGGATTGTCAGAGCATCTCTTAACAACCATGGTTGGTTTTCTTGAGGTTGATTTCCCTCTTCTCCATTGTTATCATTATTATCCTCCATGTCTTCTAGTTCAAAACTTGAGCGATCTGAATTAGACTCTTCCTCTTCAGATTAAAAATCGTCAGGTTTAGAGTAGTTATCAACCGGTGTTTCGGGTATTAGATTAAGGAGTTGTTCAATCTCTGTAAGGGGAAAATCTATCAGGTCTTCTATCGTGTGAACATATACTTGGTCAGGGGTGTCAACAATTGTTTTTCTTATTTGTTTTCTTCAAGGAAGTAAAGTAGCTAAAGGTAATGCTCCGATCTGCTGAGCGTAAGATCTAGTGATTCTTCTGAACTTATTTAACTCTTTCTGGGGAAGAGCATAAGGTATTTCAGGGTACATGTGTTCTTCCTCTTCGTGTTGAGGTGAGTTACTCATATCGAGAGTACTCTTTGTATGTGGGCTATCTTGAGAGTGACTAGCCATGCATGTGGGTTGTTTTGAATCTATAGTCTTTGTGGAATATTTTATCAGAAATATTATTAGCCATGCATTCGTTCATGCCCTCCTTCTAGCGCCAATTCCAATGAGGGGTTTGAGATCCCTTTAACTCAACAACATGAACCAAACCCGCCTAAGAGGCCCAATTAGACTCTTAAGTATTCGATGAGTGGTAAGGTTCTCCAGATTCGTGATCTGGATGGAATTATCGATGGGGTTTAATTGTGATTGACATATATGTCTTTTCTGTTAATCCTTTCCTCATGCTATGCAGTTCTCTTTTTGGTTCTTTTATAATGTTTAAAACAAAATAAAGATAGAGCTTCAAACTAGATGACATAGGGAAGCTAACTATGTGTTGGGAGAAGGTTGGGTTGCAGGATAACCTTTATACCATAGCATGCAGATGAAGAAGATCTAAACTACTTCAAACTAACATTAATACCATTTTGATTAGTAGACATTCAACATGTTCTTAGATAACATTCACATAAAGAACATATACACGTGACAATAAGTTAGTACAAGAAAAATAATTTTCAATGCTCTATTATGAATCACAGGTTAACACAATCGATTTCTATTCAGCAACTGGAACAAAAGAACTGTTACAACATCATAAGATAACTTTAAATAGAAGATACAATAACTATTACTCAATACAACAAAAAATATTGAATTTGCAGATAGAGATAATCCCCCTTGGTCCAACCACATTCACGCCTTAGATGAAAGAAGTGTCTTTGGCTTTAAACACAACTTCTTAATTAAAATAACTTGCAGAGAAATAGTTCTCTTACAAAATTTTTAGAAAAAGTCTTTCTCTCCAAAACCATCGACCCTTTCTAACATACAAAAGATGCCTACTTATTACAGATGTGGAGGCCCTTGACCAGTGTGGAACTAAGGCTTAGCTCTACACATCGGTTGTAAAACAACTTATTAACTTAACTAAAACAAATTGTTGGAGCATGTTAATGAATAATCCAAACTTGACTTAATAAAATGAGTGGTTTTTCTCACACAAAAAGACCACTTATTATGTCTGAATTTAAAAGAATTTTGCGATTGAACAATTAAAAACTGCTACTATCAGTGATGCTAGATTGATGTGCATGTTGGGGTGAATCGAGATTTGGTAGGAAATGACTGGGAGTGATAGAACCGCGTTTTGTATCAAACATTGGCATGCAATGCACTTTTGGAGACCACTAAGAGATAACTGGATGTTGGCAGTGTTTTTCCCCCACTTATCCCATGGAGGAAAGAAACAAGTCATCTGGCATTTTTCGGAGCCTTTGATATTCTTTATGCAGTATGGACATGTAGTTTATCCATTCCTAGTTTGGCGCCCCTTTTTAAACATTTCAAAACATGCCATAAATGTGGGTGAGCCACTTCGGAAATCTGACGTTCGGGGGCTTTAGAGCGCAAAATATTCATATCTCCCGGAGTCGTGGACTCTCAGAGTCATTAACCACCACTTATTGCTAATTAACCCGGGATTTCTCCTTAAACATTTGGTGTTTCAACACTTCGTCAATTCGGGGGTTCATGCTCTGTGAATGTTGAGTTTGAGAATCTGTTTCCCAGACCAATTTTGTTGAGGGGTTCAAGATCCATTTAAATCAACAACAAGAACCAAACTCGCCTAAGAGGCCTAATTAGACTCGTAAGCAGGTTCGATTCTTGTGTTGTTGAGTTAAAGGGATCTTGAACCCCTCCACATGTGGGAAGTAAACTTATTCTTGGTTTAAAAAAACTGTTTTGGCGTGATATTTTATTTTTGTTGACACTTTTGAGTATTTAGGAGGGTCGATTTCTATATGGAAGGCGAATAAGTTGTTATGCTTTTTACATGTAAAAAAAGATGGTTTTATAGTTATGTAATAATTATTTTGAATCATTATAATTTTGTTGTAGGTTTATTTATGATAGTATATGTTTTTTATATAATAAAAAATATTTTAATGGGTTTTATGGTTATGTATTGGTTATTTTGAATCATTATAATGTTTTATTGTAATATCAAGCGGCAATTTTGTTAAACCAAACCATATATTCTTTGATAGTTATAAGGAACATTTTTAATTAATATGCTTTAACTCGTAAACCATAAACTCCTCTTTGATAGTTATAAGAAACATTTTTAATTAATATACTTTAACTTGTAGTACTTGCTATACAATCTATTTTATTTTTAAATTATTTTAATAATATTTATTTTTAAAATATATTAATTTATTTTTTATTATTAATTGACTATAATTAAAATTATTTTATTTTATTAAT